>JABXWE010000909.1:0-21290 GCA_014611495.1 Limonius californicus | reverse complement strand
ATCTACCGGTACTTTTGTGAAAAGGCACACAACGTCGAAACTCACTAAAATATCTCCTTCGCACAGCCGTAAACTTTTGATCTTATTGACAAAGTCACAGGAATCCCTTATGTACGATTCTGTGTTACCACTAAGTGGTATTTTGGGTAAATCATAAATACGCGGGTGATAGAGTTATTGGGTATGATGCGCTGTTTTTCCATGACGTCAATATCACCAGAGCAGTTGATAGCAGCAGTAACTTTTGAGATGAGAGAGTTAAGCGGATTGCGATTAAGCCTTCTGTAAGTGCAATCGGACAATAGTGTTTCCATTTTTAAATTATAATCTGAGGTGTTCATCACAACAGTAGCATTGCCTTTATCTGCTTTAAGTATGAGGACATCTTTGTTCTTTCTTAGTAATTTCAGTGGTTCTTTCCCATTTTTACTGATACTGGAGCTTCGCTTTTCTTATTATGCTTGACAGGTACATTCTGTCTTATGCTTTCAGAAATTACTGTAGGTAGTCTGTGAATTGCTGCTTCTACGTCAGATATTGTGTCTTCCACCGGAATGCGATTGGGTGCTACAACATAGACTGCTTTTTCTAATGCTAATTTCACCAAAAGCTCAGCACGCTTCATTTTATTCAACGCATTCTACTGCACTAAACACTATACTATAAATATGTACATCTAAACCGGCGTAACATTCAACGTAAAATTCAAAAAATGCGCTCGATATTGCTTACTGGATTCCAAGAAGGAATAACATTTGACGCGTCCAATACCAAATATGATGTGATAATAGTGGCAACACAGTCGGGACTCTTTTAATCCGACAAACATAAATATTATAAACAGTTGGGCTTCCCAGAAAATGTAGAGTCTTGCGGGACTCGTTAAGCTGTATAATATATTTAAAAATGCATATCTTCGTAATTGAAAAAACTTACCCCTCCCACTGTGCCTAGAAGTGTTTAGACTTTCTTAGTACATGTGTCTAATTTACGAAGTCATAACATCAATACAAATGCCGGGCTTCCGGTGGTCCTCAGGATGTACTGGGCTTGATATTAACCGTAGGCTACGTATATATATATATATATATATATATACGGAATAAATGCCTAAGAATGCGATGAAACCGCTATTACTGGAATGGAGATGTCGACAAGAGACTCTTATGCATAGCTGTTTCGTACAGCATATAATTATAACATTTTTAACGAAAATGATAATTAAATTGTGGTAAATTACTTTATGGCGGTGCTTCAAAAAAATTACTGCCGGAAACCAAAATGCTATTTTCCTTCTTATTGTGGTTTTATTACTTCGACTTTTACATGATTATACACAACACATGTGTAATTAAAACAGTACACATTGTATAGTCAGCAAAAGCAACAAGTCTGTTACGGCAACAGAACAGGCTTGTTGCCATTTTAGCATTAAAACAAATAGGGTTGGTATCAAAACAAACGGATTTATTCGGAACACAAATAAAGCTGTTTGTTTCAACACCTGTTTGGGTTTCAGAACTACCCTCTTTATTTTTCGGGATTGCTTGTTAGGTTAAAATTTAATTATAAGTGGCATGCGTTCCACTCAAGCAGTACCTACTGATTTTTGTTTAAACACTTGATATCGTGCTCTGAGACGAATAATTTGTCCGCATTGGTTTTTAGAAAACAATTTGATAACATTCGGTTCTGAAAATGTAGGAAAAGTTCTATACAATAAAAGTTTTATTATTTTGCATCAACAATGCCCCATAAAAAGGGCTGTCTATGTGCGTGTTATACATCGCGTAGGTTGTTATGAACGCTGACAAGGCTAAATAACAAGGGAAATGATGTGACTTGTCATTACGTTTTCGTTCGGCTTGAGAATAGCTTGGAAAGTAAAACATCAGATAATGCGAAGTGATATCATTCGAAGGTTTACGAATAAGCTCACTGGGTTTGTAGGATATGAAAATATTGTGTGTTTTCTAACAAAAAGTAATTGTTACCGCAGATATTTAAAAGAGGACCTAGGGTTTATTAACATTTCAGAAAATTATATGGAATGGTTATAGCTGTGGGCTGCACTACACGCTTCTTCTACAGTCAAACTGGGAATTCCGCAGGGGGAATCTTTAGTCCTCTGTTAAAATTTGGAAAAATCTTTCAGATATCATAGACATCAAAAATAATCTTTTGGTGTCTACTGATGATAATTGTTATTTATTAAGTGCAGGCAGTACTATTATAAACGCAGTCAGGGGACTGTTAGTAAAATGTAATGGAAAAATGGGTTATGTCTCGGCACAGTTTGCCTTTGGTTTTAAACTAAATATTCACTGAAAATAAAAAAAAAGAAATGCATAAATCTAAAGCATGTTTAAAAACAAAAGTAGTTTAAAGGGTTGGGAGGGTAAGGGGTGACGCCAACATCTAGTCATCAAATATCAACCTCACCTGCACGTGGTACCCTCTGTAGATAACGAACGAGGCTCTGGCGACCCAGCATCAGGGGTCCTGGTACCAGTGGTCCCGAGGTAATGGGGCCTTAGTAGCTCGGCTAATCACCCGCACTAAGTATTTAGCAATAGAGCAAGCCTCGGAAATGGATGGTCCAACCGAAGACGACTGGCGAGAACAGGGCTAAGAATTGGGACATGGAACATAACGAACCTCACAGACAAGAAAGTAGAAATAATAGAGGAAATGGAGAAATATAACGTGCAACTACTTGGAATATCTGAAGTGAAGATAACAGGAAGTGGCATAAAAATGATGGACAAGGCTATACCATAGAAAACCAAGTAAAAGAAGGGGTAGGTATAATCCTTAGTAAGAAATTAGAGAAAAGAGTAACACAATGGGAAGCCATAAACCCTAGGATTATGACTATAAATTTAGGACTTCAAGAAAAAGTAGGATTTATCCAAATATACGCGCCTACAGAGAATGCCAATGTACACGACAAACAAGCGTTCTATGAAGACTTACAGCGAACCCTACAAAAATACAAAATTAAAACAAACACGTAATAATAATGGAAGACTGGAACGCGCACATAGGAAACAACAATGAAATGGGACACGAAACAATGGGAGCACATGGATTACCAGGAGAAATGAATGCAAATGGCGAGAAAATGCTAGATTTTTGTATAGTAAAACAAATGTTAGTAGGGAACACCTGCTTCCCACACAAGGATATACATAAAATAACTTATGAAACAGAAAAGCTAGGACATAAGAGCATGATCGACTACATAACGTACACCAGTGGTATGAAATATGCAATACACGACGTCAAGGTAATTAAAGGCGCTGAATTAAACACTAAACACAGACTGGTGATAGCAGAAACCAACATACATAAACCAACCCGAGAACCCATAAGCACTCATACAAGAATAAAACTAGAAGCATTAGAAGAGCCAGAAATAAGAAATACGTATGAAGAAACACTCACAAATGGATTACTATAAAAAGAAGAACAAGAAAGACAAGAAGAAAGCCCATGGACCACGGACAAAAAATGGACGTGCTTTCAAGAGACAATGATACAAACAGCACAAGAAGTATGTGGTATAAAGGCAGTAAGACAAAACCCAAACCAGAAAAGAACCAAGGGTAGAATAACGAGGTAAGACAAAAAATCAAAGAAAAGAAAGAAGCTTGGTACACATACATAAGGGATAAAACAGAAGACAATAGAAGGAATTACATATCGAAACGAAATGAAGCAAGAAAAGAAGTGAAATCTGCAAAAAGGAAAATGTGGGAAGAATTCGGAAAGCAGATAGAAGAAAATTACATAGAAAATCAGAAATAATTTTGGAACGTCAAGAGGCTAAAAGAAGAAGTAGTAAAAGAGGCCCTGGGAAATACCAAAAACAATATTATCATCCCCATATATAAAAACGGAATTCTACAAACTGCGGAAATTACAGAGCAATCTGCCTATTACCAATAGCACTAAAAGCATACATCAGAATAACAGAAAAACGCCTGAGGTCCGAAGTAGAGGAAAAGATACTCGGCGAAGAAACACCATTCCGCCAGGGAAGACCAACTCAAGAAAATGTATACACAATAAGAGCTATAATAGAGTAATCAATAAGTAAAGATAAGAACCTATACCTAGCTTTTTTGGACCTAAAATCCGATTTCAACCTAGTACCTCAATAACACATATGGGCAGCACTAAGAGAACTACAAGTGGCCCCCAAAATGAGAAAAATAATACAAAGTCTACAAAAACATGAAAGGGAAGGTGCGTTTAAACGGACAAAAATCAGAGGAATTCCAAATAGCTAGAGGGATCAAGCACGGTGACAGCCTAAGCCCCTTACTATTCGTCATATACATGGATTATAGCTACAAGAACTGCAAAAACGAATTAAGAAAAACAGGCGTGGGATATTGCAACCTAAATCCTGTATTCACACAAGATCTACTCTATGCGGATGACACATTATTAATATCAAGAAACCCGCAACTACTCCAAGCTAATATAGACACATGCAAAAGACAGCTAGATCAAAAAGGAATGGCCATAAACATAGCGAAAAGTAAAGTCATACATATAACAAAAACGGAGAACGCTAGGCATGTAGATATAAATATAGATGGAAATACCCTAGAACAGGTAGATACCTATGAATAGCTAGGTACTTTAATTAGTAAAGACGGTCGAATAGATAGAGAAGTAGCAAATAGGATCAGCAAGACCAACAAGATTTACTACCAAGTTAATAACACACTAATAGGGAAAAAAGAATTGAGCACGAAAACAAAAATGCACCTATATAAGACCATACACAAGATTTAGAAAGAAAACAATTACAATGGTATGGCGGCCACATGATCCGAATGGGGACCGAAAGATATCCAAAGAAGATATTTGAAATGAGATGTGAGGAACAAAGACCAAGAGGAAGGCCCCGAAAGGCATGGGAAGATAATATCAAGGAAATCGCTAGAAGTAAGGGAAAGGCCTGGCAACAACTAAGAACCCTAGCTAGGGAGAGAAACGAATATAGAAAGTGGCTCAATTCCCCAACACCGTGAGGTATAAATGGGAGAAGAGAAAGAATAAACAAAATAGTTTAAAGTAATATAATCGAATTTTGAGTACAATCACCAGAAAATCTGACGGTGAATTGCTTCGCTACATCTTGAAAAATAATATAACCGGAGGGTTTTTATATGGGGTTTTTTTATTTATTATTATTATGATTATTATATTAATCTATCCATATATTTTACTTTTTAAGGTGTGGAAAGTGACTTTATAGGTAAAATATTGAGAACAGAAATGTGCCTAATTGTTTGAGAAAAATAAAATTAGTACCAGTTGCTTAATTATAATGGTGTAGGTGAACCTTAAGATTTCAATTGTTCTTGCAGCTGTACGAAGGCGACCATTATCTTGGAGGAAGCAAATAGAACTTTGTCTTCCCTTCCGTTTGTTGCTGATAGCCTACTAATTTTAAGGCCCAAAAGTGTCACAAAATAGTTTGCATTAATTGTAAGACGTTCTGCAAGGAAATCAACAAAGAGAACCCGTTCCAAACAAATGTTGCTATTACTTTATCAGCTTACAGTTTCTGTTTTGTTTGGTTTTGGAAATGTGGTGTGATACTACTGCATACTTGTACGTTTTGACTCAAGAGTAAAATAATATACTCGGGTTTAATCAGTTGTTAGAATTTAGTTCAAAAATGTATCTCTGTAGTAAAAAAGAAGCGATTTACAAACAACTCAACTTGTATTCTTCGGTAAACAACCGCGGAATTCAGTTGATACGATACTTTACCTTGTTTTTATGATGTCTTAAAACACTTTCATTATTAATTTGTTTATTTTAAGGAGTTTAACGATATAACATATGCCCATTCTGCTGAGTTGCAGCCCGTCGTACATGCTCTAAAAGGTTTCGACTACTCAAGCAACCGACTTTTAGAAAGACATTGACCGCCGTATTGTGCTCGCAACTTGTAAAAATACAGTCGAATTTACGCCTTTATTCCTAAGAGCGAAAGACTATTATGTGCTATTCCATGCTACAATAACTGCCACAATATAATATAGCGAAACAATTGTCACGGATAACCTAAAATTAAAAATAAGCTAGATATTTGCTGTTGAAAAATCATTATCTGGTAACATTCTTTATTTTAAATGCAAATAACTGGCTTATTGTGATGTTTTGATAGTACGTTTTTTACTGGAAAATACCATAAAAATACTCATCGTGTAAAACTGAACCACTTTTAACAACATAATTTTTATAGCTAAGAATTCTCGAGCGATCAGCTCACCTTGAATTCAAAAACACCCTGTATCAACTTCTCATTCCACTGTATATATGAAGTTTTGATGAAATTTATTACTAATTTGTCGTGTAGCTAATTTGATATATGTACAAGTATATTGATGTGAGATGTTTCCACTTAGTTTGTCAATTAAAACCCAACCTAATAGTATTTTATACAGGATATATAGATAAGAATTTCCTGCAAATCTGTGTTATTTGCTATGCTTTTTATGAAATTAATATTAGTATTGTCATGCTTTTGACTTACTCTGTTTAGTTAAAGTTGTAAATAGGATTTTACACAAATTTATACTCAAAAGCCTAGAATTTGAGGTGAATAATGTCTGTTATAGATGTAGCAAATCTGAACGTGTTTCTTGTTTAATTCCATAATTCGCCACCCTAAAGTAATTTAGAGAACGCAAATGATCAATTTTTCTAATGGACTAAGTAAGTGGTTTCTGCTCTAGTATTTTTATCGCTGTGAAAACATACGCTTTTTAGTAAATTACTAAAATTGCTATTATTTGACATCCATTCAATTGTAGCAATGGGTTACAACAGTTTATAAACCATGTCGAACTTTCCCAAATAAATCGTTACTTACACAATTATGTTTTGTACCATTATTATCGTAATGGACAACGAAAACCATTACTTGTTAAATCCATTTAAGATCAAAATACGACGGAGATTTCATATTTGTATTTGAAATTTAACAAGGGTACTGAAACGTGGGACGTGATCCAAACGGTGTGGATTTGTATCATTTCAGCTATGCTAACAACAGGATATCCAGATCTGCCTGCATGTTCATAAAGCAAAACGCTTCACTGCATTTTTGTTGCTGCATATTTCCGCATTTGCTGCTTCGAATAACCTCATGAATAACAAATAAGGTGCACCCCACACGACCTATGGAAGTTGAAAGCTTTGCGAGATGCGTAAGCTTTTCTAAGTTCCTGGTCGGAAAGAAATTCAATCATTCTCGGGATTTTATATTCCATTGCCGCTGCAGAACATAACGACCAAGATGTTTTTGTGATTAATGGAGAAATGTATTCAAAATAAATAACCTTCAAAGTGACCGCTAGTTTAAACAAAATTCTGTTAAAATTTAGCAGGTATCGTTATCGTTTCTCATCTACCAAACAGTCTCTTACCTAGACAAGAAGTTGTTGCAAGTAAAGTATGTACAAAGTTTGTCAAATGTACAACAAATATTCGTTGGAGTCCTCCAAAGACAGTGTACTAGAGCCTACGTTATACAGTTATCATGCTAGTACAGTTATTGCAGATGACGCTTTATTATTATCAAGATGTGGACAAAAACCAGCGAATTGCCTCTGCACTGAACTTCCTGCATGGCTACGAAAGTAATGGCGATGAGTACCTAAATTACATTTTGGCTGGAGACGAGGCTTAGATTTCGTACATAAATATTGAAACGAAGCAACATACAATGCAGTAGATTTATGCGAGGTCCCTCAAATCCAGGAAACTTAAGTGAATGTTTCAAGAACTGAAAGATTATTGTTTTTTGGGACAGGAAAGGCGTATTGCTGGTCGATTTCACGGAACGTGCTACGACAGTTAATACAGACGTTAATTCAACTCATAGTAAAAAAAATATCTGGTTGAAATTTGTAGCAACGCTTTATTAGTAGGCAGCCACGTTAACTTTCCAGAAGGGTCACTTAATCCTTATATAAGATTCAGCAGATGTTATTATTACTTGTTGGCGAAGGATAGTTTAGATCTTCTGCCAAGTAACCAATAGAGTTTTTTGAACGTTTCACCAAGTTGCTTACGCTTCTTCCAGATATGCATCCTCCACGTCAGGCCCTTATCCAGGTATTTTATTTCCGGTACTTGTATTAGGTATGTTGTTAATAAATACTGGCGGTGTGATGCTCCTGTGCTTGGTTAAGGTAATGTGGAATGATTTTTCTTCATTTAATTTTACACGCCATTTTTTGTCCACTGTACGACTTCATCTAGACTCTATTGAAAGCTGTTTGCTGCTGTCATTGGGTCAGTGTACGCTACCATAATGACTTTGTCATCAGCAAGCGTTGCAGTAAGGGAATGTTGATTTATAGGTATATCTGCTGTGTAGATCAGATACAAAAGCGGGCCAAGGGCGCTACCCAGGGGTACCCCCTTAAGGATGACAAACACAGAGTTAGGGAAGCATTTCTTTAACTTGAAGAGCAGATCTGTTTGCAACACTTTATCAAACGCCTGACTATCATCAACAAAGACAACTGAACGGTATTTTTTTCTCAAAAGCTTGGTTAATAATATCTACAACTCTATGGCCTTGTTGAATAGTAGAATGGCCTCTTCTAAAACCAAACTGGTGCTCTGGGATGATCATATTTTCTTTTATTATCGGCATTAATCTTTTAATTGGCAGTGTTTCTATTAATTTACTTACAATAGGCAGTAAACTAATTGGTCTACACGAGTTAACTGCTTGTGGGGATTTCCTAGACCTGAGAACAAATATTTATTGGCATTTTACAACCTGTTATGTTGCTTGTAGAATTCAGAAAATAGGAATTCAGTTGAAGCATAGAGAAGTAGTCATTTCCAAAAGTTAATTACACAACCATGTCTGGTTGTCTATGTTTAAACTGAATTCCTATTCTAGGAATTCTACAAGCAATATAACAGGTTGTAAAATGCCAGCAAATATTTGTGTTAATAAGATGTTAACATCTGCTGATACTTCTCTAAGGATTAAGTGACCCTTCTGGAAAGTTAAGATCAATGTTACGTTGGATTCCTACTAATAAGGAGTTGCTACAAATTTTAACCAGATAGTTTTTTCAACTGAAAGGAAGCCGTTAGAAAGTTCGGAAAGGCAATTCACATCAAAACGCAAGGATTGCTGACTTTTAAAGTCGCGCTTCTGCACATGCTCGCACTGTGCGGCTTACTGAAATTCAATTGGAAAATTTTTAAATATCCCAAATACAGTCCCGACTTAGCGCTGAGTGACTATCACCTCTTCCTCCATCTTAAGAGATTTTTAGTAACCCGCTACCGTTTTCTCAATAATGACGACCACTAAACGACGGTAAACAATTAGTTTGCCTCGCCCTTCTGTGACCAAAGTATATAAAAACTTAACCACGATATACTAAATCTAATAATGACTATGTAGAAAAATAGTTTAGGAGTGTGTTTCGGATTTAACCATACTAATGTTTTTCAAGTTCACGTATCTGTTTTTACGGCCGATTGGACCTTAAATTCTGAATAAGTCTCGTAAATTAGTATTAATTACATTACCTAAATATTACACAGGGTTCACAGTTTTTTTTTATTTTTTTATTATTATTCATTTTACAATCTGCCTCGTTGAGGCATTCAGTAAATCGTCACTCCTTCACATAATTAGATCCTGCGATTAGGGGTATGGGTTACAGTTGTCGTCGATAACTACTACTTTACCTTATAACTTTTACTGTTCCCCGTATGAGCTTTTCGAAGTTCATCATAACATAGGAGACGGTTACTAGTCGCTCCGCGGTTAGCTTGCAGCAGTATCCGTTAAAAAATTACATAATTTTATAACAATGACGTCGTTGTTGCAATAAGCTTCACTTGACCATAGAGCAATAAAGATAAAGAGATTCAGCGCAAGGTATTTTTTGGGAATAGTATGAATAATCCAACCGCTAGGCGGTCTCAAGTCTGGCCCTCTTGCAGACGGATGAAGAACTATACCTATCTAAGCAAGCACTTGAGCAAGACAATTTACAGAATTCTGTAGCGTATTTCTGCCAACACAGAAATGCAACGTTGCCATACAAAATTGCTCTATGACTTGACTTTATTTTGAGATTTATTTCAAAATAATTTAGTTACGTCAAGATACAGATTGTCTGTACTTTGTTTGTATTTGTAACTGCTTACTAATCACATAAATTGTTTATGAGTAGGATCTTACTCCATTTATGTTTCATCAACGAAAGTAGTTTTGACAATGGCAGGGCGCAGAAAATGGGATTTCAGCAATACAGTTTCACATAGCCTAATTGAATTTTCTTATTTAAACCAAAAACTGTACTAGTCCAATGTATACAAATACATCTATTAGTGCGGAGTAACAAAATAGAGCATGTTTGGCTTTAGTAGTCCGTAGCCACAGCAATTATTTACTTTGCGGAGCAAGGACAATACTTATTTTGTAATTATATTAAACAATTCTATTTTCTCCACTTTTTACCCGAACCATACTTCGAAATTACATGTTTTGGTTTCCATCAAATATTTTCTCTAAGACTTCCTCTCTATCATTTGTTGTACAACAAAAATTAGTTTCAACAACCGTTTCATGTTTGGCAGTTCTCTAGCTCATAGGCGGAACACCGTGTTCCTTAATCCATCTACTAACCTGCCAAACGAACCAACCAAGCACCAAAAATACTAACTGGAGTTGAACATGATCAGCAGAATGTATCTAGGATTATTCATCCTATACTCACAACCACAGACTGACAAGGCTGTTTGGCCGGTTATCTGCCTGATAATATTGTCTGACACCTTAACAACATCAGGGGTAAACGACGTTATCGAAACTCTGTTTAGACCCTTTCCATTTTCATTTATTTTTTGTATTGCTAATAGAATCAACCGAACCAACCAAGCACCATAAATACTAACTAAAATTGAATATGATCAGCAGATTTATCTAGGATTATTCATCTGACGACTTTACCATAAACTGATAAAACCGTTTGGTCGATTATCTGCCTGATAATACTGACCGGTACCTTAACAACATCAGGTGGTAAATGACGTTATGTATATTCTGTTTAGACCCTTTCCATTTTCATTTATTTCTTGTGTTGCTAATAGAACCAAGCGAACCAACCAAGCACCATTAATACTAACTAGAATTGAATATGATCAGCAGAATTTATCTAGGATTATTCATCTGACGATTCTACCATAAACTGACAAAACCGTTTGGTCGGATATCTGCCTGATAATATTGTCTGGTACCTTAACAACATCAGCGGGTAAACGACGCTATGTAAACTCTGTTTAGACCCTTTCCATTTCCATTTATTTCTTGTCGTTGTGTGTGTTTCTTTTACCCAGTTTATAGTTGCTTTTCTCCTCTGTTCAGTTTATGATATTATGGTCCCATTGCAGTATACTTTATGTTCATCTGTTTTCATCTGCTCAAGCTACCAAACTCCCTTTGCTTTATCTCCACAAGAAGAAACCACAACCCCAAACCGTCGGAGAGTAGGTCCCATGCCCCTTTGGCGAAATTTTATGACTATTTAAAAAACTATAATAGTCACTGAGGAAAACCTAGGTTTCGTTACGTTCGCTCAAAAAAGAAGAACTTAAACGTATAATGAGATATAAATCCAAAACATTCCATCTAAAAGAACAGAATAAGAAACAGTTTTTAGCAAGTGAAACGGATATTTGGCGTAAAGAAGGGAGAATGTCAATGTTTGATCGAGTGAGATACGATACCACAAAAAATCAAGAAATTCCTATACATAATCATTGACATGTGAACAATTAGTATGGTATGGACAAGTGCTACGGATGAGAAACTGCCGAAGAAGATCGATAGGTTCCTATCAGCCAGCAAGAAAGCCAGTAACCGAAAGGAAGGTGACGTGATGAAATCAATGGAGCTATTGCAGAAAAAAGCGTCCAGAAGAAATATGAGAAGATCGACAAAGACGAGAAAAATGAAGAGATAGTTTACGGCATACGGTAGAATTCGATATTTATAAATACAGTTCTTGCAAACGCAAATATCATCAATCAAAAAGAAATACTTCTTCTTCCCCTTTCCATACAAATGTATATATATATATATAAGAATTGCATGAACGGAATACCGAACGGAGTTCTTTCCTTGAATGGATGCTTATTTCTGGTGGTTTGAATACGGAATGGCAAAGGGGTGTTAAACGACAAATATATTTACATCCTTTCCAGGACTATAATTCTGTCCGCCGTAATTTCCAGCGAAAATGCTATACTATACAGATCAACTATAAATAAAACGCGTCCGCGAAGTGGAAAAAACATCTAGTCGTAATAAGAGGACGTCTACAACGTGGGCAATCCTTGTCATTCATAATACACCTCCGTGGGTAAATTAGAGGATCCGTTTAACGAATTTTACAAGGGGCTTTTAGACGGGTTGACCGTTTAGAGATTTAACAACCTTTACTGAGGGCTTTCCTAACAATGTGGCTACAAATGCAAGGTGCATGTAAAGGGATGCACAGATTAAATTACCGAATTGTCTGCTGTGCTGTAGTAAGATTTATAATCGACAGCTCGGGTTGAATACTAATCACTAGTCTGTGTTTGCAAACCGTTGATTCAACCGTATGTAGAGGTTGGTTAATGGTAGCTACACAACAGTGTCCCAAAACGTGTCTAACAAGAATTATTAAGATAGAGTTGAATTACATAAGCTAGCATACTACTTAGGTGGTTTCAATTTAAATTTGTATTCGTCTCGCGTTATATCTGTTAACTTAATGTGAAAAGCCTTCCAGATATTTATCAACCTCATTCACGTTCAGCTCTAAATATTACGCCTTATGTAGAAACTCTCAGGAATAAATTATAGAATTTAATTTAATATGTCAAATACGGATAGCTTTAATTTGAATTATATCATTGGAAATACAATTAGAGAGGACGGGTAACGTGCAGGTTTATTCAAATTATAGAAATTAGATGGACATCGTGGAGAATATTATAGAAACTAAAATTCTTAAAACAACTATTGAAAATGGAAGTTTTTGGCATAAAATTGGAAACCACAAATGTAGATATTATATTGAATAATTTTTTTTTAGTTTGACGTGTTTAACGTACGAAGAATTTAATAACAAACTGTATACATTTTCTGCAAGCACACTTTTATTAACGTACGTTAGAAGGATAATTAAAAAAAAATATTCAAGAAAATTCGATGATGCATTGTAGGCAAACCTGAAGTATGTCACCAATGTTCAGAATTGGTACACTGGAATAGGCTAACTTCATCACAAGCAAGCATACTGCAACAGCAACATCGACTTATGTATTTTCTGTAGCTTTCGAGGAAGAAGATAGTTTTTATCGAATTTTAGCAAAGGTACGACAGATTTTCTGTTTATAATGTAGTTAACTACTAATATTTTTCAAAGAGAATTTTCTGTAGTTTCATTAATGATTCAAATTTTTTGATTACTTGTTAGCTTTACCATCTGGCAACAATTCATGCTGTTCTGCGTCGTTCGTCTAAAAACAAGAAACCGGAAACACATTGAAATAAACGAGTGCGTCAAAATGAATGATATTTATTGTTTGTGCGGTTACACAAGTGTATTGATACAACCATTTTTACATGGCGTAAGACAAGTTTGTTAGTTCAGTATAATTAAAAAATTGTATTGAGGTTAATGTATGAGGAGTGCTAATCCTCATCTAAGCCCCATCTAGAGACAATTTCAGAAATGGAATTATTTAAGGGTTAGCCTTGACTCTTGTTAACATATCTTCTTTTTTATTGTAGTTAACCAAATCAACATTTTACAATGTTATACATGGTTGAGTTAGTAACAGTAATATTAATAATATTGTCTTAGCCAGAAATTGCACTGGAGGATTTTATCCTCTAAGAAAAATTTACATTGATAAAATCACTGGTCAAGATCTATATTGATGATGTTTTGAGGTAAGCATCTTTTTAATCGGGTGTAAATATTTTTTTGATCTAGTTGTTGGAGAGTCTCTATGTTACTACCTTGTATGCTGTCGAAGAATTTTTAGTAAGCCTGAGTACGAACTGGTCGAGTCTCTCCATTGCTAATTCGTAACGAATTTGTTCATTACGCGTGAACCACGGAGCATTTATGGCCAAGCGAAGAATTTGGTTTTGAAAAGCTTGCATTTTCTGAAGTTGGTAGCTGAAATGGTACTCCATACCGGTCAGGTATAGGTGATAACTGGCCTAAGCAGGGTTTTGTAGAGTAGCAGGATACATTCACGCCGAAGGGGGGTTTTTCTGTTGATCAATGGTTATAGCTGTAGTAGTCTGGCATATCCTTGATTTAGTTTTTTGTTGGCATGATAAGTCCATGTCAGATGGGTATCCATGTAACCCCTAGGTACTTAACAGCTTCACCACGTGGATTCCATGGGATGTCCGTTCCAAGAATATTGATGTTGGGATGGTTGCGGAGTCGCTTCAGCGTAAATATTTTTGCTGTGCACTTGTCAGGATTAAGTTTAATGCACCATTTGGTTAGCCATTGCGTTAGTGTATCACATGCAGTCAGTCTAAAGGTGATTTATAGCTGTAGAGAGTTCTACGTGTTGGGAAATTACGGCTGTATCGTCCACAAATAGCGCTACTTGGGTTGGATTGAGAGTAGGTATATCGTATGTGAAGATCCCAGGATGCTGCCCTGGGTTACTCCAGCATATATGTATCGTGCTGCAGTGGTGGTGCTGTTAATCCGTACCATGAATTTCCGATCTTCTAAGAATGAGAATATGATGTCGACCAAGTACTGAGGGATCGTAATACGTAGCAGTTTATATTTGAGGCCTTCTATCCATACCTTGTCAACCGCTTTGGTGACATCCAGAAAGGCAATAACGGTGAATTATTTATTTTCGAACCCTTTCAAAATAAATGCGGAGATTCGTTGTAGTGTTAACATATCTATGGTAATTTTTTCACTAAAATATTATTTTTGCAGCTGCAGTTATGAATTCGGAAAGTTTTGTTCATCATCGTAATTTCTTACGAATGAAAGCGTAAATTCGACTGAAATTATTACAAAATTGCGAGCAAAATATGCGATCTTTCTAAAAGTCCGGTGTTTGAATTGTCGAAATTTTTTAAAGACGAAAAACTCATGCAGAAAGTGTGCCTCAAGGACGACGAGCTGCAACTTGGGTTAATCGTGAAAATGAAAAAAAGTTGTTGTCTTTATTTAGCAAGCCAGACAAGTAACAGTTCGTCAAATTTCTCAAAACTTACAAATCAGTATCGAAAGTGTTGAAAACATCATAAAATCCAACCTAAAGTATCATAACATGAGTGCCAGGTGGATTGCGCGTTTAGTAATCGAAGAACATAAGTTGAATCGTTTGCAAATCGCTTCTCTTTTACTGCAGTGCTATGAGAAAGAAGGAGATGAAATGTTGGACTCAATTGTGACTGATGAAACTTGAGTACATTATTTTACTCCTGAGTCAAAACGTTCATGTTTGCAATGGTCTCACACCGCATCTTCAAAGCCAAAGAATGTTAAACTGTGTCGTCGGTTAGTAAAGTCATGGCAACATTTTTTGGGATTCTCAAGAGGTGTTCTTTGTTGATTTCCTTACAGAACGTCGTAAAATTAATGTAGACTACCACTCGACACTTTTGCGCGATAAAATTAAGCTGGCGATTGAAAACAAATGGAAGAGAAGACAAAGTTCTGTTTGCTTGCAAAGACATCTTCCAGGCGCAAGTACATCGCTATATAGTAGTAGTAATATAGTTTTTATCGTTGCAATAGTATAGTACCCGCTTTTATAAACATATTTTTGCTTATTATTCAAATAATATCGAATCTTGGAGTTGCCGAAGCAACCCCATGATTCCCAACCGATCCCTCCCACCTCAGATCAGCCCACACAGCACTGTTCATGAGACTAACATGCTCCACCCTGTAACCCTAACCATAGCTATGTTACCGAGTCACTCCCGTTCCATCAGAATTAATATAAAATTGGGCCACAATGGAAGTCAAACTCGGATCTATCGTTGCGAAATGAATTCAATCCACTGCTCCACGCAGTCGTCCGTTTCATTTGAACACTCCTCGTATTTTAATTTTTTCTGAGTTGTTATACCAATTTTTTGACTGTATTAATTTAGTTAGAATTGATACCTTTCACAATTACTATATAAATATATGGCCACTAGCAGAAATTCTTTCTACGTATTGTATTTCTCCGCTGTTCTGTTTTTGCTGTCTTTCTATTCTTTGAACAATACATTTAATCAACAATTCCTAAGCAACCAATATAGCTGCGTAGAAAGACAACCGTCATAATCATTCAATTATTGGAAAGGTCAGAGACAAGCCGTGGGTTTGCAAACAAATATAAGTTAATGAGTTTCTGCGTAAAACCGTGCAGTTAAATTGCATCCCTCAGTCTATCAGTTGTATTCTACAAATGACGTAGTTGAAAAGAAAACTGCCCAGTTACGTATTTTTGCGTTTTATCTTGTATTATGAATACATGGGTTTCTCAAATTAAACTATGAATTACTTTAGTATTTAAGATAATTATTGAATAGCTAAAATATCTATGGATGCAGTTTTGAATAGAAAAAATATAGTTTAAGTAACACCTTTATATTTATTTACATCAGTTATGTTCGCAAATGTATCGGTTTGAAGTACTTGTTTACAACTGAAGTCGTTATAGTCTTACTACCGTGCTATGATAAATTTCAAATACCACCTGATCCGGTATATAGGCAACCTGTTTAACTGAATTTATGTCGTACATTCGAAGAAATTGACGACTGTATTGTTTTGAAACGTCAATCTTTGTTTAGTGTGGCAATACGGTCAACATAATATAATTACAACTTCTTTAACGAACGTTTTAAATTACGAACGATAAAAGAATATCTAGGTGGTGCAACTGCAGATAATTATTAAGGCAAGAGCTGTATCCGGAGTTGATATCAAGATACCTTACTGAACAAATAAATTACATTTAAATTTACAGTACATGTATCAATAACGCCGGCTACAAATAATTTACGTTATGGAGTCCACACGGTACTTAATATCCAAGATCAATTAACTTTGCCAAGATATTTTCTTCGGATAATTCTGCCAGTGTTTTACTAAGATCAAGTTTTACCAAAATCAATAAAATTATAAAAATCAACCATTTTAGAAATTACTCCTGCATGAGGCAGGCGAGTTAGACAAGTAGCTACATAATTTAGTACATAGCATACACAGTCAGAAGTTTAGTTATTCGGACTCCGTTAGTCTATATACATTAATTCTGTAGTCCCTCCAATAGTCTCAACTTTTACATTTTCATAAACGGTGCCGCGAGCGAATGGTACATCTTTACACATCCACAACATACGGCATATATGCGTATGTATTGAAAAAGTGTAATTTCCGATATACATAAATTACATATAAACTATTAACTAAAACTATAAAAACTAAAACTACAATATAAAACTAACCAGGAAATAACAAGAAAGACATACAAGCTCGGAAAGAATAGAGTCGAGACAACTACTATGAGGCGGACATATGTATAATGTAATGAGGACGGGAGACGAACGGTGGCCAAAAACAGCACTAATGTATGCACCACAGAATAGAAGAGTAAGGGGAAGACCCGCACAGACATGGATAAATGGAGTTACACAAACAATGACAGATAGAGCAATAGGAGGGGCGATTGGAGAAATAGGGAAGCTTGACGGGCGAAATGTGGGAAAGGGCAAAGACTGTAAGAACACGACGATATATATATATATATATATATATCGCTTCTTGTAATACGACCGTTGTATTACAAGAAGCACCTGCAGAAAGTTATCCGACAAGACCTGAAGATGACAAATGTGACTTTTCCGAAACATCGTCAAGACAACCACCCCGGTTCGTCCCAGGACCAAAAAGTTGCTACGGGAAAGAATTCCTGAAAGCCAATCACAGCATTCAACACCCGCGGAAATCACAAAATCAGCATATATATATATACATATCTGTTTTTGTAACAAGCTGAAATCCGAATAAATTTAAGACAACCCGAGATCCGCCATAAGGGAATGGGTTATTAGAGTATATTTCTTATTAATGGCTTTATAATTAACAACTCAAACCCTACACCTTTAGAGGGGAAACAATTTTGCGATTTTAATGTACGTGATAAATAAATAACGATGCGAGATCCGTAACAGCACAGGTAAAGTCGAGATCCATGTTTGTATCGGGACATATGTAACTCAACGTGAGATCCGCCGGCGTTGCCGAAGTTTTACGGTAACCTTGGCGTTACAGCTGCTTTAAGTGTTATCTTGTTTATACATATTACTGACGGCCATTACTGATTTGTGCAACGTGTGCAAATTGTGCTAAAACAGAGAGAACATGTTTTATCTTAAATCTTACGTATTTTAAACAAGGTTTTACTATCAGTAGGTTTTTATAAATACATTTTGTAGATTGAGTGTTTGTAATGTTACATCAGCATTTCTTTGAGTTCATACTGTGCACCAGTATACAGATACTATGGATTTTCGTAGTATATTAACTATGCAGACATTTTCTGCTTTTATGAACAATACTATTTTGCTTCAAGTGTCGAAAAAATTATTGTATTAACAAAAGGATCGTTAAAGAAAACATGATTGACCTTTTACGGAAACGTAAATGTTTCAATTTTACATAATGGAAATATAATTAGACCTGTATATAGACCCACTTCTACAGCTGAAAATCAGACTTTATCGACAGATTATTACTTTTTTATTATTTGCATCCTTTTAGCCACTTCACATCCTCTGTTGCTGGTTCGGTGGGCACCGCCTCAGTAATTGGCACATTTAGGTTTACTGTTTTCATTCATTTTGTATTCTATTGTGTGGTGTTTAGGATAAATAGCGGAAAGGGTTTCTTCCCATTTCTCTGCAGAACATTAACGGCTTCTATAATTTTGTATCCTTGATTACCTACATTTTCTATGTTTTCTCTAGGGCATGACAGGCGCAGTTTCCTCGCCATCACTTTCATGGTTCTTGTTGGTTTATTTTCGTATGAGTGCGAAAGGAGCTTTTTTTCATTTAGTAAGTTTGTTAGTGTTCTATATTCCTCTGCACAAGCTGCGTTTATTTTCACCTCCTTGTTATTCATTATAACTGCTTGAAATATAAACTTTTTGATTTTAATCGGCGTTGTAATGCATAGTAGTCATTAATTTGGCTCAAAACAATTATACGTTATACATAATAAAGCTGCAACCCTTTTTAGGATGATATTCAAGTCAGAGGCGCTAATGCAAATGTGGAAAACAATAATAACATTTTGGAAATCTTTAACTACCATTAAAACACAAACCCAAAAGAGTGTTATTATCAGGTTTAGGATAAATATTAAAGATGCACCTAAAATTTGGAATATATGCATGCAAATATTTATGTAGAATACCGAAAATAAGCACTTAAATATGCACTTTAAATTATAGTGGTTTAAGTAAAGTAGGACCCGGGTAGATACAAAAACGGATATTAATAAAAGTAATTAATAATAAAATAATATCAAAATGAAATTTAAATATTATTATTACATTTAGTAATTACATGGTGTAATAAATAGTTGCTTTAAATAATTGGTTACCGGCGTTCGAATGAACAAGGGGAAATACTGCGGTTGTCTAATATGTGATGCTCACCAGGTGTCATTAATAATTTGGCGATAAACCGGGTGTGAACGCAAGAATAGGGGAGCTTTAGCATTCCTCCTTGCAGGCCAAAAAGCTTCATAGGGCGTAGAACCTCACCATCAATACATTTCTATTATTAGAAAGAACACCAGTGGTAAATATAGGTTTAACTGGGCTATAATCCTTAAACCATTTCAAGAATTGAGGGAAACGTATTTGCACTGGCTAGTAAAAGATTAGCATGTATTTCTGGCGCTTACTCTTAAAACTTAGGAATATTCACCAAAAATATAAACAGATGAGTTTTTCATGCTGTCCGACTTCGAAAATACTTAAAACTTTCAAAATAATTTTATTTATACAGATTGATATCAAAAATTTAAAAAACATGCAGCATTAATTAGAAACCTTCAAAATATGCATTTATTGGGTTAAAATATGCATTTTCTTTTATGCAGATATGCAAATGCATAATTATCCTAAACCTGGTTATTATTCTAGAAAACACTTCTTCCGAAAATAATTACAGCCGACCAGGTACAATAACAAATTTTTCATTTAACAAACTTACCAAAAAATATTGTATAGGTTTACTAGTCTAGAGTATTATAACTTATTAATTTCTGAGAGTTATTTAAAATATTTTAGCTTGTTAATGTAAAGCAGGCAATATTTGCTATTGATGTCTGAAAATCTACGACTCTCATGTTGTAACAAAAAAAAAATAGGACTTCCAATTTTACTCGTACTGGCAGGAAGTAATTTTGCCCTTTTTAAACAGTTTATGCTTTCAGAAGTACCATCTTTGCCATCTTCTATAATTTAAAAAACATTCATTAGTGTAATGACACCCACTTCCAACGTTCCTTATTTAGTTGCAATGCTTTCTTTAAGAGTTAAATCAAAAATTATTACCTAGTTTTATCAAAACAATTCTATTTTTTATTAAAAACGCAACTATACTAGGAACTTGAATTAATTTTTAATAAAAGATATTTTTCGTTTGTTCATCATAGACAAAGTTTTGTAGGTACCTACTGTGTGGTATCCTTTTTCTAGGCATTGCTTATTGCAGAAAATATACAGAGAATGGTTTTAGACTTTTGTGTCTCATCACTATAACCTATCTTCCAAGCGAGCAGTAATGAGGGTAAATAGTGCGTACACGTAAATTTATTCATTTGTTTTTTTCAATTCTGTAGCGTAATACTCTAAAAGTGAAGGGGGTAGAACGTAGTTTACGGAAGGAAAGGGTGTGGGGAAAAAAAGATCCCTACTTGTATTGCAACTTAAACGTTACGAACTTTTCGAGGCACCTTTTCAGAAACAAAGAAAGTGTCGAAAAAATTATTGTATTAACAAAAAGATCGTAAAACAAAACACATGATTGACCGTTTAGGGAAACTTCCATTTTTGAATTTTATATGATGGAAATATAATTAGATCTGCACAGAGACCTACTTCTTCAGCCGAAAATCAGACTTTATCGACAGATTATTACTTGCCTTTTT
>JABXWE010000908.1:0-12896 GCA_014611495.1 Limonius californicus | reverse complement strand
GGCTCATCCAGGAAGGACAGTGTCAATTTATCAAATAGCATCATTATTTTCAAAAGCCTACAATAAAGCTGCCACTGTTGGTATAGCTCTTGGTGGCTTTAAAGCAACGGGTATTTCTCCCTTGAATCCTAATATCTTCCCAGACCATCTTTATATTCCTAGCGCTGCTACTGATATTCCTGACAATGTTGATGATACAATAAACAAGCAACGATCAGAAAAGGAGGAACAATCTCATATTAACCTAACAAATGTCGATATAGTTGCTTCATCTTCTGGTAACACATCTTCAGAGGCTCAAACCGAAAATGATAAAACTGATGTGTCAGTATTACTGAACCAACTGTCTCCAGTTCCCGTAGCAAGTACATCATCATCTCATCGCCAAAAAAAGGTAAATATCAAAGTATTCTCACCTCAAGTCCCTTTCTGAATGAATTAAAAGAAAAGGAAGCCCAAAAGAAAGAAAAAGGAGTAAAAAAGAGTGCTAGAGCTCGAATTAAGAAACGTATTTATCAAGAATCATCATCAGATGAGGAACCAAGCCAAATACTTGGTGATGATTCTGATAATGAGTCTGATGTTGGATGTCTGTATTGCAACGAATTGTTTAGTCGCTCAAAGTCAAGGAAACCATGGATACAATGCCAGAGTTGTCGCCAATGGGCCCATGCAGAGTGCGCAGGGGCGTGTAAAAATACTAAACGGTACATTTGTGAAGTATGTATTGAATAGTTTTTCACATAGTTTTTCTTTTAAAAATAGTGTGTCATTTTGCCTACCCAGTAGGGCAAAATGACACATTTGGTAAGTTTTTTTGAATTTATGTTCTTTTATTATAATATCGATTTTTTGTAATTATAACTGTATTAACTTGTTTACCAAATAAATAAAGTATTAGTAGATTCCAGTGTTTGATTTGAGAAGTAATCGAACGTAGGCGTTTATTGGGGATTTTCGGAAGGTATATCATTCTGCCTTACTCTCCCCTATGCACTAAGCGTACCTGTATTTGAACAATTGTGTAGACGCAGACTGTCCTGTCCCTCAAATGTACCTCTTGCGAGGTAGCAAAAATACTTTAGTTATTTTATTACTTATTAGCAGACTAGGTAAAGCAAGAACAGAAATTTTTCGGTATTTGCGTCACTGCTGTCATTGGGGGTGAACCATTTGGTAGTGTTAGGTTAAAGTGATGATGAGCGACGAAAGTGCTTTGAATGAAATTCCACTTATTTTAAATGGAAAACTTTATAAAATGTTTCAAAATGTGACAATAAAGTAGTAACTCAGTGTCAACAATGCCCAAAATACATGGCCATGTATCTTCGACTGGGAATTTTATTAGACATCTAAAGGTACGTGTTAACTGTTAACTACATTAATCA
This sequence comes from Limonius californicus, assembly GCA_014611495.1. Classification (NCBI taxonomy): domain Eukaryota; kingdom Metazoa; phylum Arthropoda; class Insecta; order Coleoptera; family Elateridae; genus Limonius; species Limonius californicus. The sequence goes on along the minus strand of JABXWE010000908.1, from coordinate 11,508 downwards.
ATGTCAATTCTTTTAATCTTACATGAAAAATATGAATTTTAAATACAATTAGAAACCTTTTTTATATGCGAAAACTATTCAGAAATTTGATTTCTTGTATACTAATCATGGTCTTATAAATTGTTTTGTTGTTAATTTTAAAAGAAAATAAAATAAAATTCGATAATTAGAATTATGTAACTTTATAGTTAATAAAGTAACTTTTAGTGTAGTGTAGCGTATTATTATTGTAGTGTCACTTGTAAGTAGTGTAAGTTTGTAATAAAGTTTTGTTCCCGTTAACTATATATTTATTTTCTTATGTTACTGTCCAAGTATCCAGTGGCACTGTCCATATCTCTGGAATCTCTAAAAATTAAAAGAATACCCCTGACACGTTCGAAATGCGAAAGGATCTAGATACTTTGTTAAGGATCTAGGATCTGATCTAGATCCATTTTTAGGTTTGGATCTTTGATCTGGATCTAGATCATATTTTTTAAATGTATCTGGATCTGTATCTAGATCCCTAATTAGAGGATCTTACCCAACACTGGATAGTAACCGTTTTGCCGAAAATTTCCGAACACCATAAAGGCACGAAAAAAGTAGATTGCGGTAAAATGAATGCTCTCACGGGTATAAATGAAAACACGACCTGTAACCTGTGGTATATCCCTTGTCAAGATATTAACTGTAATAATTCCTAGTCTTGTAGGCGTAAATTAATAATAATTGCAAATCTGTGCCAGCTTGCTATTCAGCTCAAAAATTATGTAAATCCATGAACTATCATATGCCGCTTTCAAATTTACTTGCAAAGTCTTCCGTGGGGTTGTAATTTCACCCCCTCGGTTGGTATCCAACTAGTTCAAGGTGAATTTTTTAACTATATTTGGGAAGTTATTATATTTCCCAAAACATTTTGAATGGCAAATATCAGTTAAAGTAAGTAATTTAATATTGCAACAACTGGGATTATACTTTTTCAAACTCCTAACACTTGCGATTTTTTCTACTTATCACGAAAACCCGAAAAGTAAGCTGCAAGCGCAATGGTATATATAGTTCAAAATTAGTTCAGAAACATGTTTAATAAAGTGGATAATGAAATAAATATCTACAACATTTTAATAAAGCTAATTAGCAAAATAACCGATTCTAGATCGCAATTTACAAAATAAAATCTTCTCTCTAGGGCTTCGACAGTTCAATTTTGAATATGTAAAAATATTGAAGATCATTTCTAAAACAGTAAGGATTTAGACAGCATTGCTGAATTTTCTAAAAACTTATGTGCCAGGCTACAGAGTGGATTAACCAAAGTATCCATTAGTGAGCAATGTACGATGGTAGAGGTAATTTTTGGAAAATTTCCTTTTCTTTTTCTTAAAGGCGGCGTATTTAAGTTGTAACGAAGTGTCCAGTGCGCGGTGTAAATAAATTTTAAATTAAATTGTGTGACCGCGTAGTGCAGTGGAAAGGCGCGGGTGTCGCTGGCATTCAGGATTTGTACCCGTCTCCCACCTTGTTTCTATTATCAGTAGGTCTCCCCGCCAACATAAAATTATTAACAACATTTTTGAAAAGGATAGAAAGTATAAAAGGGGGCCCCAGCTCAAAAACCAGCAACTTGAGTCGTCCGATCCCGTGAAGGAAGAGCTCCAACCGAGATTCAGTCAGACACAGTTTAAATTACATGTTACCAGAAATCCAGTCCAGTTAAAATACCTGTTCCAGTTAAAGTAACGATTTTGTTAATCCCAGTTAACTTCAATTTGTTTACCAAGTCAAGCCCGCCCGTGTAACATTCGTTAGCTCGGTTGCTTAGGGGTCATATTGCCCTTTTTATAATTCGAGCTGCGAATTGTGTTCAGCGAAGTGTGGGAATATATACCGAGCATAAATCACTTGGGTCGTCTCCCTGTGAACTTACGCTGTATATAGGACCAGTCGAAAAGTTTGGTTTGAAATAAGAACTGGGGTAATATCCCTAATTTTTATTCCTTACTTAAATTTCAGAGAAGATTATTAAAGGTATAATTCGTTTTCTCAGTGGCTTAGGGGTTGTTTTCCCCTTTTCAACGGAGCTAGCGAATTTATACGTTGGGTTTTGTAGCCTTAAGCTTAATCAAAACAAAAAGAATCCTTGTTAATTTCCGATTTAAAACATCCACAAACTTTTACGTCAATTCCATATTTTTCCTAATTTATTACAGAGATCTGCAGATTAACTAAGGGAATGTATTAGGCAAAATACGCTTACCTAATTGCACTAATTTGTTGGCCCCAGTCGAGCGATCTGCCCGAAACCTCCAGGTTATAATTCGTAAGTTGAATTTATTCACTCACAAAACCCCGAGATTTATAGACGTGACCAGCCGAAGGCGAGAGAGGGCAGCCCGTTTGAGTCCGCAACAATTGCTCGCACATGTAAATTTCAATTACACAAAAGCTGCTAATTAGTTTGTTTCAGGAATACCGCGTGTAAAACTAACCTAGTTAATTTCCACGTGCTATTGTAAAAATTTTGCATTTCCCTAGATCTGGTGTGCATGCAATTTGGGTTGCATAAACCGCGGAGCTCATACACTCCGTTATTTATTTATTCCTGTATTCCGTACTTTTGACCTGTTAATATTTACATTATTTTCATCCTGTTGTATAGGTAAATAAGGTATTAAGTTTGGTAAGAAAATTAGGTTAAAATTGCAGATTCATTTATTTAATTGTAAATAATTCATATTAATCATTTTCAGTAATAAATACGTACATTCTATATTGTGTGTGTGTATATCTGTATGTAATTAACTCATGCAAAAATAAATAATAAATTGTTTAATCCACTACCATTGGAAAGTTTATTTAGTTTCTTTAGTCTTAAATAAGAATCCTGGCTCTGAGCTACCCCAAAGCACGGGACAGTTACAAAGTATTTAAAAACATTAAAAAAGCATAAGCGGGCCTAAGTAAAATAGCTCACTAAAAATCTTTTAATGTTATATGTTCGGTTTCTAACATAGCTGTGGCTAGGGGTGTCGACAAATATCACCAAACGTTCCCCCAAAAAGAGGTTTATACGCTCGAACAATAAAAAAACACTCACATAGAGAAGTCTTGCGTCCGTGGAACGCCTTCCAACGCCATGGGACCTACCTTATTTATCTGCGTTGTCTTCTTCTTCACTTCCATGTGGGCACGATTCCAACTCTATAGAAACATAAAAATGAAATATGATTCAACATTGTCCACAGGAATGAAATCGTAGGAATTCTAAAGGAAATAACAATGGAGTGACTAAGTAGTTACAAACTTCATTCAAACAGATTGCTTACAAATATTGTTCATACATTTTAAAGTGTGGTGCAGTACCTAAAAGCTAATTTGTAGCCGCAACCACAGAAGTTATAGGGTCGCCTCTTTTACGTAGGTGTCACCAGCAATGTCGGTGTAGTGAATTAAAATATATTTTGAGGACAATCGGTGCAATTTTGAAATACTCTGTGGAATGAAAATTCTTACTTATTCGCAGAACATCATGAAGTTAGAGCTTCATGCCTTGTATGTAAGACTATGAATATCGGTGATTTGAATTATTTTGGAAAATATGGGTACAATTTTGAAATACCCTATTTGTTACTAATAGGTCCATAAGCCTATAAACAATTGGTAAAAATAAGTTATGTTTTACCTGCAAGTAGACCGGTTTTGGTGTTTTCTGACGGCTTGAACGAATGGAAAACAGACATAGTACAATTAAGCGCACTGTCACACATCTTGCACTATCAAAGTATTTACTGAAACTGATATTATTTCCTGCTCTTTATAAGTATGGGTTGTATATAACCAATCGGTGACATAATGTTGCAAAACAATATTAGTCAAGAACTGCAAGAAATGTAACCTGTGGCTGTGTAATAATTTTGTTTCAAATCTTATCTGTCCTTTTTTACCAAAACTTTTGAATTATAAAACATAACTTAGTTTTAACAAATTATTATTATATTAGCTTTACATCTGGAATTAACGATATGAAATGCATTTCAACGTTCAATTTATTATAAGGTGTTTAATGTACAAAGTGTTGTAATTATTAGAAAATTAGATTCAATTTTTAAACAATTACGAAGCACTTGATAATATCAGACTTCGCGATTTTAAAAGTTACTGCATATATGGAATGTTATGTAAGTGGTTGTTTTGTGCTTTCAATTCAACTTTAAAAGAAAAAAGATAAGTTTTGAAACAAAACTGTTACGTAGCTACAAGTTACAAGGTTTTGCATTTACATAACTTCTAGAGCTAAATAGCAAACTGGCATAGATTTAACTTAACCTGTAATTAATGACTAGTGTAGGAGGGGGTAAAATTACAACCCCAATGAAGGCTTTGCAAATAAACTTGAAAGCGGCATATGATAGTTCATGGATTTACATAATTTTTAAGCTAAATAGCAACCTGGCACAGTTTTACAATTATTAATAATTTACGTGTAGAAGACTAGGAATTATTACAGTTAATATCTTGACAAGGGATATACCACAGGTTACAGCATGTGTTTTCATTTATACCCGTGAGAGCATTCGTTTTAGCAGTCTACTGTCTTTCGTGCCTTTTTGGTGTTCGGGAATTTTCGGCAAAACGGTTGCTGTCTTTAGTTACTCACTTCACATAGATTACTTTACTATTGTGAACAGGCCCTGCACATACTATGCAGATATACTTGGTTGCTACCAGTGGCGGCTTGTACTAAAGGGCACAAGGGCACGTGCCCACCCAACCACCAAGACAAACACAGAAAGAAATTCGCATGTAATTCAGTGCATTATTTTAATTTAATTATTTTAACGATGGTATCAAATTTTCCTTCCGCACCAAAGGCGCGGCTAACACACTCAAAACTATGTTCCGGGGAACGTTCTGATTTGTACCTATTTAGAGGATGATTCGGTTGCCTATCGGTTATCTTCGCTATATGCGATATACCAGGCGAATGGGGCACCGAGCAGATTGTTCCCCATTTAAAGTCAACGTTTGAATTTGCACTTTGGAGCGCTGTTTTCGCGCAATCGCGCGTTTGAATTCAAAGACGAAAGTGACGTTTTTCAATGATGGAAGTTAATTGTGTGCAAAAAGATCGACTGAACGCATTGGCGGTCCTATCAATAGAAAAGAAGTTCGTCCAGTCTATCCCGGATTTTGACAACAAAGTTATAGACGTCTTTTCCAGCATGAAAAATAGGAGAATGGATTTTATGTACAAAAAATAGATAAGTTTTTTCTTGTGCCCACCCTCTTTCTTAACTCACGAGCCGCCACTGGGTTGTTGTGCACTAATTGGAAAACTCGTCGGTCTTGTAGTCGCTGATTTGGAAATCTCAACCCATATTCTCGAGCAGCTGCTACTAAGTTTCCATCACAAAAACAGTACATGTAATGGGTATCGGCGTACTCTCTCGTTGTAAAATTAAACATCATCAACACTGTTAATAAGCGCAATCCGAGAAATCAACTTTAAAGTGCTTTACTGTTTGACATACAAGTAAATAATATCATTTCCATAGTAACGTAGACAGTTTGCGTCAAATACCACTTAATATCATTAACAACAAAAACAAAACCTGCTTCAGACCTTATTTACTTTTGGGAGTCGATTTTAAACGATTCAATTATTGTTTTGGTTGCTTCAGTATTTAACTAAAACAGGCCATATTTTATTTAATAATCGATTTAGAGAACCTACGCGTAGGTGAAGTAGTGACCTCACGTCATGGGACGTTCATTAGAACAAAATATTCATTAGATTTTTTCACTTAACTTTGTGAATGACATACATATTGTGCTTATTTTTTGTGATGTATTAATATTACTCAATGAGTATCAAATATAAAATATTTTGTTCTCTCTTCTTATTACTCCTTCTGGAGCATAGGACATCCTTGGATGTTTCAAAAACTTGGTGTGTTGATAACAGGGTCGCTACTCCATTTTGTTAATATAGTGAATATATTATTGAAATGTTTACTAACTCAGAATTAAACAAATTATGTTGTCTACTTTTGTTTAATAATTGACGTTAATGTTTAAATTCCTTGATCACATTTACAATTGTACATAAACATCTGACTGTCTTAATGTATGTTTTCCTCTTAAAAATAAAGTCATTTAACCACAACAATTAAAGGGTAGGATGTAAGGAATTGAGTATTAATTTTGTAAAAATAAAGTTATACAATATAAAACTGCCTTGGTCACTAAATGTTACATATTTTTGATGGCAGATAATTAACGCTCTATATTTCCATGTCCATATGAATTGTTGGATAGTTAACCCACCAAAACACATTAAATAATTTATATCTGGTGTTTTGGTTAACTGACTTGAATATTGGAGTATCAGAACTAAATTAGGCAAAAATGTAAAAAGCGCGTGTATAGAAAACGAAATGTAAATAGCTTTTATGGGATTATTAACATATTTTGAAGTAAACTTTGTAAAGTCATTTCTATTCCTTATCATTTGATGTGTTAGTCGCATCCTAAGAATAATTGTGCCTCCTCAATCCTGGTAGTCTCCAAACTATGGCACTGCCGGTAAAATCCAGTATGTTCACATTATTCGTAATAGCACATCAACTGATCCAAGTCACCCTTAATAACAAAGAAAGCTCAGTGGGTCAAATCCATTCCCTGATGTGAAATGGATTTGATCGTTTCCTGAAATCATGCCTGACTCCAGCTGGTGCTGTCTTTGAAATAAACCTCCGTACCATAGCTCACTGCATTCACTACAATCCTATTTTCTATGTGTTTCCTTAGTGTTGAGCTGCAGAAAGCTAACCTTGAGGCCCAAAATTCTCCTAGCACTGGCGGGTCCAGCCAGTCCTCCACTGCTGCCAATCCCCTGGCTAGTGCCATTCCTCTCGCTCAGCTTCTGGCTAAACCGGGGGCACTCAATGCTCTGACCAGCCTCAGCGCATTGGGTGGCCTGACGGAGTTGCTGGGCGCACAGGGTGGTGCTCCCCCTGTTCAGACCACCGGCGTCCACCGCACCCACAAGAGCTACGCTCCTCGCCTTCGATCTCCTGGAGGTGGTGGCGGCCCTTCAGAGGGCTCCAAACTCAAGAATGAACGCAACAAGTTTAATCCTTATTAATCAGCCATACTTAGGTTTATTGCAATCTGACATTATGTGTTAGTATTTTTTTTTTACATTTTATGACGTTTTATTTTACTTATATCATGTTATTTCATATTTTAGTTTTACATTCAAAGCGTATAAAAATGATGTGTTTATGTCAAGTAGTAAATAGTTCTTTTTTTCAGTGACTGGTTTTAAAATTAAAGTACCTTTTTTACTTTATTTATTACCAAAAAATAGCAGTAGGAGTTGTTTAGGTATATATTTACAGTAGTTTTGTACAAAATTATAACGCCTAATTGTATGCACATTAGGCAGCTTTTATTTTACATATCAAATGCAAATTTTTCAGGACTTACAATAGCATTCAATATTGGTAAAGTGTGTTAGGTCTAAATATTTATTATGTAGAAAGTTATATCTGGAAATCTTAAACTTTGCAAATCACAATTAGGTTTTATTAATTGGAAAACCTTCCCTTATGGAAGTGTTACATTATATTTTAGGTGTATTTACTGTCTACAGTTTACATTACTAGTGTGCTCATTATATTCATGTACTCTATTGAAAATAATACATTAATGTGTGTAAAATTTGGTTGTTATTTTTAATCGATGCAGTAGAGAGAAAAATTTTGCAGAACAAAAGTAGCGTTTTTGTTTTTGATCACGTTTTTAAAAATTGCGGTTTCATATTATTTGTATTTGCTACAATTAAAAAAAAACGGAAAGGTGTCTGCTAGATATAATTTTTTTTGTAAATGCGAGAGTGAGTAACATGGTTTGCGTGCTCCATGTCCTATGCCTGCTACATTAACAGACCAGTGCCTTACCATTTATCCAGGCAAGAAGATCACAATCCTGGGATCCCGGTAAGCTTAACCATCCACTAGTCCTGTCACGGCCTGTATTCTTAGTGTATTCAAATATCATCTGATTGTGTGATATTTGAATACACTTGCCCTTTTTACACATCATTGCATTTTTTCAATCAACAAGCTTTTTGAATCAGACGAATTGTTACTATTAAAATACAATGATGTACGTTTCTGTAGAGTAAGTTAATTTTAATTCTCAACCTAAATCATTGCCACCTTTCACCACAAATTAGGTGTCATTCTTCCAAACAGCTTGAATTTTTGTTTGACATTACATCTCCACTTTTTGCCCCATTTGGGTTTGCTGCATACGATGACGGTGCATTTAAAATTCCACATCTGCTTGTGTCCGCATTCTCCATCATTTTATCTTTGTGAAGTGCACTTCCTTTGAAACCAACTGACCATTCCATAACAGCACCAAATCCATAAGAGTTTGCTGATTGTTTAGTCTTAAGGAACTCCTAAAAGATAAAAGACCGAGAATACGGATATGTATGTTGTGTTTTGATTACTGACCATTTAGTAGTATGGTGGCTGCAACCTTGTAATAAATTATTGTTGATAGACAAGTCACTGATTTGGTTCATCCAAAAATGGCAGCACAAGTAAGATGAAAACGATTGCCATTGCTATTAAAACTAATTATAATTTGTAACCTTCGAAGGTGAAAAATGGTTATCTACTATATGAGGTGAAAAGTCTCGGGACTAGCAATGAAAAAAACAATTTTTTGTCAAAAATCGATTTTATTTAAGAGCGATACAGTTATTCGAATGGTCCTCTAATATTTGAATACCTTTCATATAGTACGATTTGTCAAAGGCTTCATAATATGCATCAGTTTCGCATTTAATGCAAATCTCTTTCCTTGGAGACGCTTCTTCAAATTAGCAAAGAAACAATAGTCGCTGGGGGCCAGATATGGCGAGTGGGGGGGGGGGCAATTCCTATTTCAAATTCATTCAATTTTACCATTGCTTTCATGGATGTGTGAGCTGGTGAAACAGCACTTTTTTCTTGGCCATATGCGGCCTTTTTTTTCTTGATTTCGTCGTTCAAACGGTCCAATAATGCTGCATTATACTCTCCTGTGATTGTTCTTCCGTTCTCAAGATAGTCAATGAATATTACGCCACGGGCGTCCCAAAAACATTCTCCAGGATCTTTCCAGCCGATTGTTCCGTCTTTGGTCTCTTTGGGCGGCTTTCGCCAGGTTCCAACCACTCTGTAGACTGAGTTTTGGACTTTTGGAGTTTTGGTGTAGTAATGGATCCACGTTTCATCCACTGTTGCGAATCCGCGCAAAAGCTCGTTTGGATTACGCTTAAATAGCTCCAAAGCGCGCTCTGAATCGTCGACACGTTGATCTTTCCAGCCGATTGTTGCGCCTTCGGTCGCTTTAGACGGCTTTCGCCAGGTTCCAACCGCTCTGCAGACTGACTTTTGCACTCAGGTGTGTAGTAATAGATCCCTTTTCATCCATTATTGCAAATCCGCGCAAAAACTCGTTTGGATTACGCTTAAATAGCTCCAAAGCGCGCTCTGAATCGTCGACACGTTGATCTTTCCAGCCGATTGTTGCGCCTTCGGTCGCTTTAGACGGCTCTCGCCAGGTTCCAACCGCTCTGCAGACTGACTTTTGGACTCAGGTGTGTAGTAATAGATCCCTTTTCATCCATTATTGCGAATCCGCGCAAAAACTCGTTTGGATTACGCTTAAATAGGTCCAAAGCGCGCTCTGAATCGTCGACACGTTGATCTTTCCAGCCGATTGTTGCGCCTTCGGTCGCTTTAGACGGCTTTCGCCAGGTTCCAACCACTCTGCAGAATGAGTTTTGTACTCAGGTGTGTAGTAATGGATCCACGTTTCATCCATTATTGCGAATCCGCGCAAAAACTCGTTTGGATTACGCTTAAATAGGTCCAAATCGCGCTCTGAATCGTCGATACCTTGATCTTTCCAGCTGATTGTTCCGTCTTCGGTCGCTTTAGACGGCTTTCGCCAGGTTCCAACCACTCTGCAGACTGAGTTTTGTACTCAGGTGTGTAGTAATGGATCCACGTTTCATCCATTATTGCGAATCCGCGCAAAAACTCCTTTGGATTACGCTTAAATAGGTCCAAATCGCGCTCTGAATCGTCGACACGTTGATCTTTCCAGCCGATTGTTGCGCCTTCGGTCGCTTTAGACGGCTTTCGCCAGGTTCCAACCACTCTGCAGATTGACTTTTGGACTCAGGTGTGTAGTAATAGATCCCTTTTCATCCATTATTGCGAATCCGCGCAAAAACTCGTTTGGATTACGCTTAAATAGGTCCAAAGCGCGCTCTGAATCGTCGACACGTTGATCTTTCCAGACGATTGTTGCGCCTTCGGTCGCTTTAGACGGCTTTCGCCAGGTTCCAACCGCTCTGCAGACTGACTTTTGGACTCAGGTGTGTAGTAATAGATCCCTTTTCATCCATTATTGCAAATCCGCGCAAAAACTCGTTTGGATTACGCTTAAATAGCTCCAAAGCGCGCTCTGAATCGTCGACACGTTGATCTTTCCAGCCGATTGTTGCGCCTTCGGTCGCTTTAGACGGCTTTCGCCAGGTTCCAACCGCTCTGCAGACTGACTTTTGGACTCAGGTGTGTAGTAATAGATCCCTTTTCATCCATTATTGCAAATCCGCGCAAAAACTCGTTTGGATTACGCTTAAATAGCTCCAAAGCGCGCTCTGAATCGTCGACACGTTGATCTTTCCAGCCGATTGTTGCGCCTTCGGTCGCTTTAGACGGCTTTCGCCAGGTTCCAACCGCTCTGCAGACTGACTTTTGGACTCAGGTGTGTAGTAATAGATCCCTTTTCATCCATTATTGCAAATCCGCGCAAAAACTCGTTTGGATTACGCTTAAATAGCTCCAAAGCGCGCTCTGAATCGTCGACACGTTGATCTTTCCAGCCGATTGTTGCGCCTTCGGTCGCTTTAGACGGCTTTCGCCAGGTTCCAACCGCTCTGCAGACTGACTTTTGGACTCAGGTGTGTAGTAATAGATCCCTTTTCATCCATTATTGCAAATCCGCGCAAAAACTCGTTTGGATTACGCTTAAATAGCTCCAAAGCGCGCTCTGAATCGTCGACACGTTGATCTTTCCAGCCGATTGTTGCGCCTTCGGTCGCTTTAGACGGCTTTCGCCAGGTTCCAACCGCTCTGCAGACTGACTTTTGGACTCAGGTGTGTAGTAATAGATCCCTTTTCATCCATTATTGCAAATCCGCGCAAAAACTCGTTTGGATTACGCTTAAATAGCTCCAAAGCGCGCTCTGAATCGTCGACACGTTGATCTTTCCAGCCGATTGTTGCGCCTTCGGTCGCTTTAGACGGCTTTCGCCAGGTTCCAACCGCTCTGCAGACTGACTTTTGGACTCAGGTGTGTAGTAATAGATCCCTTTTCATCCATTATTGCAAATCCGCGCAAAAACTCGTTTGGATTACGCTTAAATAGCTCCAAAGCGCGCTCTGA
>JABXWE010000903.1:0-10260 GCA_014611495.1 Limonius californicus | reverse complement strand
CTAAAGAATCTATGACTAAACGCTGGCCCATTGTTTCTGAGACACCCTGTATATATTACTTTCCCTTATACATATATTATGGTCCAAAGTTTACCTTTCAAACTTTGGGGGCTGATAGAGGAGCTCTAAATAAGTAGAAAAGTCCATAAGACCTTACTTCCTTAGGTGACTACTAACAAAGATACAGAGGGTTAAAGTTTTGCGAAAAACAAATGATTTTTTGTATAATTCGGAAACTATGAAAGTTATCGATTTTAAATTTTAGGGCCGGTCAAGCTTTTTAAGCCTCTATTGTATTACGAAATCTTGTCTTTGAACTGCCACCAGAGGCGTCGTCGCAAGGGGGGGCAGTCAATTTTTTTGCCAAAACTATGTTACGCCACTGCTTGCTGCAGATAATTTTATGATGATTGGAATCTACATTCAATTTTGAAGATAAAAGATGTCTTCGAAATTTTTGATACAACACTTAATTTTCGAGTTAAATAGCCGTTTATGCCAAGAACACATGGCATGGACGGGTTTATTTAAAATTTTGCTGTCTCCTATTTGGATGCCGCCTCATGTATTCTCGTCTCTCGAACTGCCACTAAAGGCATTACATTGACAAAACCCAATTACAAATTAATAATCCTAGCTGCCTGTCGTAAACAAAGGAATATTATTATCAGTCAATTTTTGAACTTGTCAGTTTTTGAACTATTCATATCAGTGTTGTGTACCAAAATGCCAAGGTTATTCAGCAATGAAGAATATGCTGATATTCATTTTATTTATGGGTTTTGCGATGGTAACGCTCAAAATGCAGTTCGAGAATACCGGAGGCGGTATCCAAATAGGAGACAGCCAAGCTATCAAGTTTTTATTGAAACGCATCGCAATTTTCGGGAAAGGGGATTGAAAGATAACAAACAAAACAGAAATGAAGATCGAAGAAATAGAGGAAATGAAAATAGAAGAATTCTTCGTGCTTTTGATGGCAATAGCAATTTAAGTTCTCGCAGGGCAGCACGACAATTGCGAGTATCAAAGTCTAAGGTGCTACGAGTATTACATCGGGATCACAGAAAAGCCTATCATTTAAATCCCGTACAAAATTTACATCCTGGTGATGCAGAGAGACGACTACATTTTTGTCATTGGTTAATAAACTCTGTGGGGGAGAATCCTCAATTTTTAAGAAAAATATTATGGACTGACGAGGCGACGTTTACCAGAGCTGGAATAATAAATCACCATAATCTGCATGTTTGGGCGCATGCAAATCCTCACCAAATTCGCCCTCGTTCATTTCAAAATGAATTCAGCGTAAATGTTTGGTTGGGAATTATTGATAACAATGTTTGTGGTCCATACTTCTTGCCACCGAGGCTAAATGCAGAATTGTTCCTAGATTTTCTCGACAATAATTTGCGGGAAATAATGGAGGATGTTCCCCTTGATGTGCGATATGAAAGTTGGATGCAAATGGACGGTGCACCAGCGCATTTTGGACGGGTGGTGCGCGAATGGTTGGACGCCAATTATCCTGAGCGATGGATAGGTCGTTTGGGAAACAATCAAAACGCCCAAGAAAATATTGGAAGAGGTCCAGTGGCCTGGCCACCTAGGTCACCTGACCTCACACCGTTGGACTTTTATGTGTGGGGTTATTTAAAAGAGGCTGTGTATGCTACACCAGTGACAACGCGGGATCAGCTTCTTGGACGTATCCAACATGCTTGCAACGAAATGAAAGTAAATCACCATAAAGTATCTGCCGCTATCAATACCATAATTCGGAGGTGCTGGAAATGTATTGAAGTGAATGGCCTTCAGTTTGAGCAACTTCTTTAATAATTAATTTCCTGTTTCATTGTTTGATAATAATTGATTTGAGTTTTTATATCCTAAGTAGATTTTGAACAACAAAATACCTATGTATTTTTTGTTAATAATTATTCACCAAAAATGCTGACTGTGTATGATTTCACAAAAAATTATTTAATTCGAAAATTAAGTGTTGTATCAAAAATTTCGAAGACATCTTTTATCTTCAAAATTGAATGTAGATTCCAATCATCATAAAATTATCTGCAGAAAGCAGTGGCGTAACATAGTTTTGGCAAAAAAATTGACTGCCCCCCCTTGCGACGACGCCTCTGGTGGCAGTTCAAAGACAAGATTTCGTAATACAATAGAGGCTTAAAAAGCTTGACCGCCCCTAAAATTTAAAATCGATAACTTTCATAGTTTCCGAATTATACAAAAAATCATTTGTTTTTCGCAAAACTTTAACCCTCTGTATCTTTGTTAGTAGTCACCTAAGGAAGTAAGGTCTTATGGACTTTTCTACTTATTTAGAGCTCCTCTATCAGCCCCTAAAGTTTGAAAGGTAAACTTTGGACCACCCTGTATATGTACAGGGTGTCTCAGAAAGAATGGGCCACCGTTTAGTCATAGATTCTTTAGGTAAAAATAAACCGATTAAACCTAATATACCTTAGGCAGAAAGTGCTTCCTTAAGAAGTTATAGGGCCTTAAAGTTCAATTTTTTATTTTTTCTTTTTATTGTAATTTCCACAAATTTAAAGATATTTTTTTGAAATTTGCTATACCTACTTATAATTATGTACTACAGTCGCAGAATTATTTTCATTAACCAGACTTGACCGTAAGAGGCACTTAACCTACCACTGAAATCTTATATTAGCTCTAACTTTGTTATTAGTAGAATATTTTAAAATTTTATGTTATTTTCTGAAAAAAAATAAAAAATCACAAAAATAAGGTACTCTTGGTTCATACGCGTAAATGCAACCGTTTGCCTTAAAATGCTTGTCCCAAGTTTTGGGCTGTAGTTATGACATGCAATTATCAGGTAGCCATGATCACAAAAACAATGGGTAGTGCTTGTGACCTACAGTAAAGAACAATGCTAAGTCAATTAAATACTTTGGTGTTATAGAAATAGTAATTTTAATTTCTGTTTTGTTTACGATAATGCGTCGACATAACGAATGTGGAGGCATTTTCGTAAACACTAAAAACATTCTTTCTGAGACACCCTGTATATATATTGCTATGAATTTAACATAAATATCATGGCAATATATATATATATATATATATATATAAAGCAATTTATTTCGCACCAGAAGTTGCAGATATAAACATAATTAATACAACGTAATTCATAGAACATAATGTGTTGCACGTTTAAAGTACCACAGACATAGATGACCTACAGCTTAACGTGGGCTCCGAACCACGGGAAGTGTATACACTTCTACTCCAGAGAAGATATACTAGGCAGAATACCTCGCTGGTTTGTCATTGCCTTGCGAGGGAGAACGGCCGTTAAAAATCCAATGTTCTGGTACTGGGAATTGAACCCAGGACCTTTGGCATAGAAGTCTAACGCACTAACTTCTAGCCCACGGCTAATCACTTTGACAGCTACATACTCAAGTGTAAATTTAGGAATTCAATACTTTTCTTTTGAGAGAAATATGTTTGTAGTAATATGCTAATGTATTTGAGGAAGTTTTGTGTTTTTTCAAGTGCGTTAATGAAAATATGAGTGAGGTATCAAAATATGTGTTTTTTTGCAAGTAACACAATGGTAATTTTCATTCTCTTGTAATGTTACTGATAAGAATGTTATTGTAAGTTTTAAATATTTGTTAATATTTTAGTCAATTTAATGCAGTGATCCTATTGGCTAAGTCCTTTGGGGTCGCATAAAATTTTACTTGTTTGTAAGCGGTTGCCTTGCAACGCGCGGAAAAATCTGGTAATTTTGCTTGGAAAACAAAAAAAGTTGCACTTACCACTGCTAAAAATTGTAAATTTAGTATTAAAAGTTTATATTTCGATGAAATAAAAGTGTTAATGTTTGTGTTCATATTCCAAGGGTTTCCTTCAACTTACGGCCGAGATTTTGTGTAAAACTGGGATTTCATCGAAAAATTGCAAGTTAGCGTCGGTTCTTCAATTCTTTCTTCGATCATCGTCTGTTTATAGATCTTCAATTTGTCTTATCAACTTGAAACAAATTTCAATGTCATTTAATGAAACTTTCAAATTTACAAGATTTAATTAAAAATAAATAAATATGAATATTAAATTAATATAAAGAGAGTGCTTCGTTTAATGGAATTAATTTTAAGAGAAGAAACTCCACTTTGAAAATTTACCTCAAGTTAATTAGGAGGTTATAAATTTTACCTATACTTATACAAAAGTTATGAACAATTAATAGTACATCCTGATTAAAAATGAAGTATTGAAAACGGAAGTTACTTACGTGTTGCTGGAGATTTTGATTCAACAAAGAAGTTATACAAGGAATAAAGAATAAGGAGGTGGGTTTTTCTTTTACCAATACAAACATTTTTAAGCGTCAATAAAATACTACCTGGTGTTTTAATATGTTTATTTTGAATAATGAATTTGAATATTATCTTGTGTCAGTTAAGGGAAAGCACTTCTAACGTTGAATTGCATTGTGCTAATTAGATTCTGTATGATTAACTCTTTTGATCTTCCCTATGCGTTTCTTTTCTGTGTGTGTTTTCACTTTATTACTACCTATTCGAGACTACACAGTTTTCTTCGATTATAACAGCGACCCTGAGATCTTCATAAAAGGTTGGTGCAATAGTCATTTGATTTTGTGTCGGTTAACCAACCATTTGTGTTTATTTTGGATATTCTACAAAAGTGAGATATCTAGATTAAAGTTTTGTGTGTTAGTAGACGCCCAACGTTTTAGGTTTAACCAAATTTTAATTTATATTTTGCTAAT
Organism: Limonius californicus; assembly: GCA_014611495.1. Lineage (NCBI taxonomy): Eukaryota > Metazoa > Arthropoda > Insecta > Coleoptera > Elateridae > Limonius > Limonius californicus. The sequence goes on along the minus strand of JABXWE010000903.1, from coordinate 5,471 downwards.
AATTATTGTTAAGAGAGTATCACAGGACCCTTTTGTGCATAGCACAAACTAGCTTAGCCTTGCCCCATACTGCCTCGACACTGCGCAAGCGGTACAAACGAGGATTACGATTATGAAATGAAATTAAATATATATTGAATAAATCAAGTCGCCCTGAATTTAGAAACGCCTTGTATAAGATTATTTTATAAATTCCGAATATGATCAACGGTTCCATTGAAAAACACATTGGATACAATTTGTAGTTATTTCTTATTTCTAAGCACAATACTGGAAAATAACCTAGTATAAAGATAATTTTTTTTGTGTATTTAGTTCATCACTAGCAACCATACAGAAACTCGATAAATTTCGTAACCTCCAAGCTCAGGCTTACAAATTTACTATTATCGTATGAAGAGGTAGACATTTTTAAAATTTAAAATTTTCCCAAGTTACCGGTACATGTACCACTGTTTTACAAGGAATGTTGTCTTAGCCGTGCTGCTTAGTATACTGTTGCTGGCGGAAATTTCAGTTACCTACGTTGAAAACGCTATAGGCTTAAAGTAAATATTTTGTCTTAATTCCGCTGCTAATTTCAAATTCATACGATGGTAACATCTTCCACCCTAATTAAACAAAAGTTGTAAACTTATACTACCCCATCCTTCGCTTTACTGGTTTTGTAATGATACTAATAACAGTTAATTCCTTTACTAAAATTTTAATATCACAATTTTATTTACAGACAAGACCATCCCCGGTTTGCTACAACTTACAGTTCATTAATTTCTTAAAGCGATGATGTTGCTCTGGGCTCTCAATTGCTCGATATGTAAAGTCACTTCATTCCCTAATTCTATTTGAGACCATCCATTCCCTAATGGCAACACTTCCGTTTACAAATTTACATGGAGACTTTAAAGGGTGTTTGAAGCTATTTGTTGGTGCTTCGTTAAGCAGCAAAATTAGGCAAGACCACGATGAAAGATATAGTTGCTCTAAATTGTATACTTTCTTCATAGCGTAGACACTTTAAAACGGATTATCTCTCGGTTATGCTTATATAAACATTGCTAACCTACTAACTTTTTGTAGTTTGATCTAAATTTAGACATTATGGAGATGCGAGTTCAAAATGAAATGTCAACTTTTAATGACCACTGTTAATACGTTCGCTATTAGCCAAGCTTGTGAATTTAGTTTCAAAGTATGAGAACAAATTAACCGCTTAAATATTTGGATTGGTTTTAAAACAAACATCACTTCCACTTGGCAAACAAGCTTTATTAGTATTACTGTGCAAGAAATGTCACCTTTCAAAAAAGGAGCAGCCAAACTGCTTTTAATTAATTTCGAAGTGGATTGTTAATTTCACAGAATGTACATGTTTGCAAATGTTTGTTAAATATGAATCTATACTGTTTGCAGTGATAAATTCAGTAAACTTGCAAAATTTCGACAAATATGTGGAACAATACACATTTAAGAAACAAACAGACACCAAATTACTGTACTGGTAGTCACTACTGATATATGGGAGTGAAACTAGGGTATTATACTTACAGAAGTAAAATTCAAGCATATGAAATAAGATTTCTTACAGGCACCAAAGAATGCAACCGAAATAAAAGGTTTAAGAAACGAAGATATAAGACAAGTATTGAATGTATGTAAACTGCAAGGCGGAATAACAGAAAATAGACAACGGTGGGAGTGAACACCTAGAAATAATAGCAAAAATGGGCAAAGTGGATATCTGCCGGCCAAGCGAAAGATGAGTACCGAAACTGGTTATATGACCTACACCGTGAAGGGTAGAAGAAAAAATTGATATATATATATATATATATATATATATATATATATTGCTGTGTTACAACATGCTCTAATTGAGATATCTTAACCTATTGCTTATTCTAATAAAGCTTATTTAAGCTGCTAGAACCGTATCAACGATCAATCAGTGGTAAAAACAATTGAAGTTTATCCTTCTCAACACGTCCTGCAAACATTGTGATGGGTGATGGATCAAAATTTAAAAAAAATTTTTCAATGAAACTTCAATTCTTTCGCCTTCCGTAAGTTTCATTTTTGGTATCTTATTTCTTTAATCGTTAGAGAATAAACATACACTCCACTAAGTAATGTCAATAAATTTTGTTTTACATTCAATTATTAACAATTTTCAATTGTTTTTATCGCTCATTGCTAGAACCGTATCAACGCCTGCTCGAATATTGGCACTTTCATTTGAATACATTTTGGTAAATATCTTCGTTATTTATAAACCGATTTTGAAAAACTTTTTTTTATTGTATTCCACATAAAGAAAGCAATCATATGAGGTTCAAGTCCAAGGTGAATTTTTTAGAAAAATAAAATTTTCAATATTTTTTGATTGTAATGAAATTTTGGATTTAGCTTATTTGAACGATTCTGAACAACTTTTATTAACAAAATTTTGTTGTAAAAAAATCCCTAATACGACTTCTTCAATTTTGCTGTTTATTTTAAATCGTAGTAGGCTAGCATTTCACGGTGAAGGGAAAGTAACATACCCTAAAATTACAGTTTAGTGAGAGGTTTAATCAGAAAAAGGAAATTTTTTTGAATCGATAATATATAAACAAAAGACTGGGGTGGTGCAGTCTACAGTGAGACACACTGTATATAGCGAGACAGCCTAAACCATATCTTGCACCCTCGCTCTCCCCGACTCTCTATCTCTCCAGGTGTTTTCTTCTAATCCCCTACTTTCCAACGCTTTCCACCTATGATTCTTATTTGAGTGATGGTCTCCCCCTTTTGCGTCTTTCAGCGCAGATCCATCTGTATATTATTGTCCATTTTTTTTATCAGCATTCTTCTTTATCAAGAAATTTATTATAAACAATAATCGTGTTTGTTATCTGCAGTGGAAAAATGGAAATTGCTTACAACGAACTAAATGAAAAACCAAAGCATCAATAAATTAAATATAAAAATGTACATTTTTCCTTATGTAACCGTTCCAATGATAACATTTTAATTTGGAACACACTGTATGCTTTTGTAAATATGCAAAACGTATGCATAATAACAGTGCATATATACACTTAAATATACAGCATAAACTCTCTAATATATTTACATAATATGCAGATACACTAAAGAATATATACGAAAGCATTATTAAACTTTCTATATTAAACGTTATGAAAAACTTAAATAAAAATCTTTTACTAGTAGAAAATAGCTCACACTACACGTTATTGATTTGTGCAAATGGGAATAAAAGTTTACCAAATCTTCCTGTAAAACATAATATTACAAATTATATATTTTAAACATTTTTAATTGTGAATAAACAAGTCGGTAGAAGTATCTATTTTTACGAATTTTATTTATACAAAGAAAGAATAAACATAAATTCAATTAATAAATAATATTAAACAAAATTTTTAAATTGTATCGACTAGAACCATATGACCCCCATATTTTAATATATCTTTTTGTTTCGCATCTTTAGAAAAGGTAAGAGCCACTTCCAGAAATAATGAATAATTCTACTCTGCTCTACAATGAAACTACTAACTACTAACTGAAACTGGAACAACAACAACAAACAGGGAAGAACAGCAGATCGACCACCAATGCTGTATTCATTATTAGAAAAATAAAAGAAAAGTCAATAGACTTCAACAAAACCGCCTATGTTCGTTTCATTGACCTAACTAAGGCTTTCGATCTTGTTCAGCTGAGAGAAGTCATGAATTTGCTGACAGAACATCTTACACCACTACCATTGCACCAAATAATAAATAGCCTTAACCACGGAAACACCACACAAAATAAAGTAGACCGTCGCACAATCACTAACATACCGACACCAGGTGGAATTACACGGGGGGTAGCTGGAGCCTTTTCCTTTTCAACTTAATAATGGATAAGATCATTCATGCAGTCACTTCACTTCTGTGAATTTAAGCTGTAGGATGGGCAACAAACTCATGAGAATGACTTGCTACGTTGTTAGTGCAGTAATACATGCGGAAGCCGGCCTCGGTGGTCTAGTGCTTAGGACGCTTGCCTTTGGATCCAAGTGACGCGAAGTCGAATCCGGCCGAGGTCTGTGAGATTTATCTGGCGCGGAAAAATCTGAAAGTGCGCCTTCTAACGGATAAGAAGTAAAGCCGTAGGTCCCATGCCACTACGATGTGTGACACGTTAATCATCACTACTAATTTATAGTAGGATGGGCCAAATATGGCCTGAGTGCAAAGAGATTCTTAGAAAACCGCGTCCCCCCGTCCTAGATCTCTTCCAATGAAAATCTAACCCACCAACTAATACATTCGCAATCAGAATTTACCAGCACCATTTTAAATATCTGAGCGTAAATACATCTAGCTCTTAGTGATCTTACTCACGTGAATAAAGTTGCAGCTATATCCGAATCTGGAACATTTGTTTAACATTCTATAAGAAGACAGACTGCAAATAAACTGGGAACAAAAATATATATATTTGAATGCCTCAAGGAAGTCATCTCGAGAAGTAAACATGTGAGAACTGGACAGTAAATTCAAATTATACAAAACATGCATGAGATCTACATTAACTTGTGTTACTGAGACAAAGCCAGATAATAATATAACAAAATCAACTTAAGAACCGCTGGAATAAAGACCCTAACATCAATAGCAAAGAAATATCTCAGGGGCACGGTCAGAAGTGAGAATGTAAGACAGTCTTACGCAGTGTAGAACATTGTAATGTGAGGAAGGCAACCAAGAAGATAATGGTTCGAACATGGATTTTCCCGTAGCGCTCTAGAAGCAACACCAACATGCAAGCGACCCGTAAAAGTACAATAGAAAAATAGTCCTTATAGTTGAAATATAAAGAACCACTGTTTCTGGGAGATTTCACTCGAACGTGTTTGCCGTCTATAGCACCCACGCAATTTGGTACATTCCATTTATTCCAAAATTCTTCAGCAATTTTACTAAAATTTTTCTGAGATAGTATTGGCATAATCATTGGCGTGAGGTTTTTGCTAGTTATTTTTAAAACTTGTCGTACTATTTTTGAAATGTAACAGTCAGATATACGATAAGCAAAAGACAAAGATACGAATGTTTCCCCAGTCGCTAGAAATCTGAAAAGAAAACTAAAATTGTAAATGTTCTTTCTATTTTAGCCGATGAGTGCAAAAAGCGAGGGAAATATATTAAAGATTCTTACAACAGATATAAGCGCAAGAGAAAGACAGGTACAGGAAGTGCAGCTGTACCCAAAACGTCGAAATGGGAGTTTTATGAAAGGCTGAAGTTTTTAGAATTATCGTCATCTCCTAGGGACGGAATATCAAATATACCTAGCCTATCACAAGACAGTCAAGGTGAATCCATGGATATCGTAGATAACGAAGACAATGAAACTGACCAAAACTACAAAAGTGATGATGATGATACTCAATCTATTCAATCAACGGTTGTTAATGA
>JABXWE010000902.1:0-11210 GCA_014611495.1 Limonius californicus | reverse complement strand
CAAAGACAAAATTCTGGATGAAGACGTACTTATAGACTTATGCCGTTTACGCACTGAATCAGGTGATTTACAATAATTAAAACACCATTTTGAGCATGGACCCAAAAACGCGTCATACCGATCACATATCATAGAAAATGAAATAATTGATCTATGTAGCACCACAACCAGGGATGAATCGTCACAAGGATTAAGGAAGCTAAACCCTGATGCCGGCAGTACACGCTCGCCGAGACGACCCGAGCGCAAGACATCCCGAGGCGAGACGCCCCGAGATGCGAGACCCGAGAGCACCATGTATACTCTCGCGAATTAACCTCGGATCGGCTCTCTTGTCTATTCCGTGTAGACTCGCGCGAGACATTTTCGAGCACTCCGAGTAGTGATGAAGAACGTGGTATTTGTGCGACTGCAGCATATGCTGCCTATTGTTACTATAATTCCAAAAATTGGAGAGTAAAATCGTTTGTCCACTCCATTAAAAAAAAAACATAAAAAATAAACAATAAAATTAAACACCGAAAATATCTATTCACAAGTTCCAAGAGACGAACGTGTACTGGGAACGCAGAGGTCTCCCGAGTGTACCATGTACACTCTCGCGAGACCCCCCACTTAACGCTCTCGCTTCCTTTGACTCGTGCTGGAGACCGCTCATGGACCGAGCGCTCCGAGGGCGAGGCGAGAGGGCCTTGGGCGAGGCGAGAACACCAAGTACACTCTCGCACTCGGCTGGTCTCGGGTCGCCTCGGCGAGCGTGTACTGCCGGCATGACAAGTGTGTGGGGTTAGGCTTCGACGGATGTTCCACCGTGTCTGGGAAAGAAGGGGGTGTGCAGGCGATCTTGAAGCAAAAGTACCATAAAACCTTGTATTTCCATTTCTCCTCGCACAAGCTAAACCTTGTTGTGAACGACTTAAACGTTATCCCAGAAATTCGAAACTGCGTTGGAACTATTAAGAAGTTAATCGCATTTTTTCGCGAGCCTGGTTTACGGTTTACGGCGCAAGCTTATTGCAAACATTCCTAAATTGTGTGAGGCTAGATAGTCCGAGAAGTACAAGACCATCCATGTTTTTAAGGATAATATTGTCGATATTGTTGAAGCATTAGAGACGTTAGCTGAAGAGGGTAATGCAGCGACAAGAAAAAATGCATATCAAATGTATGCTGCAGCGTGCAAATCTTCATTTGTTGTGTCATTAACTGCGAAGTATTCCTCTATACTGGAACCCGTAGCAAATACACTTCAACTGAACACACTTGACATAGTTACAAAGTGTTGCGCAGCTTAAGTGGCAATGGGCTGGATACCTTGCTCGTACCGAAGATAACAGGTGGTCAAGGCGAATACTAACCTGGAGTCCACGCGAAACAAAAAGGAGTACATTGGATGAGGATAGCTGAAGATAGAGACAGACGGAAAGAAATGGGGAAGGCCTACATCCAACAGTGGATAGAAATAGGCAATTTGTTTGTTTGTTGTGACATAGTTAAAGCTAACCAGCACATTCAAACTATTCTCTTCATGTTAAGAGAGCATCGGAAAGATACGAAGCACGTCATAGCTGACGTTTTGAAAAAAGCAGGCGACATTGCAAAGAATTTGAATGTTGATATAACTGCCACTCGCGTTGCTGGCAGACAAATGCATAGAAGCAACTCCTCCAGCAGGAAATCCATCCAAATTTTGGAGAAGGTCCCTAATAATTCCTTACTTGGATTTCATCATATCATCTTCAGAAATTAGATTTTCTGCAGGCAAATCGCCTACATTTTCATTGACACATTTGCATCCGAGTAACATGAGAGATGTTTCATTGGAGGAATGGAATGAAGGTACTTCATCTTGTGCAACTTTTTACAATTGGGAAAGCATCTAAGGAGTATGGGAAATGTGGTTCAAAATGTGGAATGAGGTAAAAGAAGCGCCAGATGTCATTGAGATTTTAAAAACGAGCGAATTGTTTTTTCCAACCGTTAGAAAGGCGCTACTGATTTTGCTTCCACAGCCCTGCACAACAAGCACTATAGAGCGTTCATTTAGCTCCCTTTGCCGAATTAAATCATGGCTTAGAAGCACTATTGGTGAAAATAGGTTAAATGAATTAGCCTTGCTAAGCATTCATCGTCCATGGGATTTCGCAAACAAGGAACAATTAGTGGAAGTTGTACTTAGAAAATTTGCAACTAATCCTCTTAAAATACTGTTCAGAAATTAATTTTATTAGTAATTGTGTATTATTGCATCCCCCCTCCATGGACCCCTTTCCCCATGAAATAAGTTGGATTCAGAAAGCTGCCGCCCCTTCCATTTTCAGCTGGATACGCCTTTGATTCAGGTAGATAACTATTGATACCTGTAGCTCGAAAATGGTGCGTCTAGTTTGAATTCCGTACATAACCTACATATTTGTAACACTGCAAAAAAAATTCGGATCCAATAGTTTAACTGATACTTCGACCAAAAAATATGGCACAGGAACACAAAAACATAAGTTGAGTAACTACAAAAAAATATATTTCTGATAGAATTGTTCTTACTCCAATCAACAGACGAATTAACAAAGTCTCTAGTGAAACTGCAAAACGGTTATAAATTTAAAGTTGCTTTTACTTAAGGCCACGGTAATAACAATGAAATACTCCAAACTTTGTATTTAATTACAAATCTTGGAAACACAATAGGAGAATTATCTCGAGGAATCGAGCTCGCATAAATCTCCAATTCGATTGGAGTTACCTTAGTTAGCAGTTTCAAAGCGGATAATCACACTTTTGTTTTCGACTGTTCCAAACGATTATTACCTTGTTATTCCCTTAATAGCTCTTCTTTTATCTTACTCCAGAGATTTATACGCTGCTCACAAAGTATATGTAAAAGCCAATTTTATTATCTGAAATTCACAAATAATGTAAACAGATTTAAATTTTATGTTTTATTAAAATTAGAGTTTTTATATTTTTTTTGTTTCATCAAACATCACCAACAGCATGATGCTCTTCATCTATAATTCTACAACATGCTTAAATAACTGTTATCAATGTATAGATAAATCTTCATTTTATCGTGTTAGTCGCTTCTTGAAAATGCCATACAGTTTTCCCTAGAGTTTCCAGGAGAGTTTATATTACAGCAGCAAAGCGTTAATTTTTATGAGATTGTAAGTCTTCGGAAATCCTGCAGAAAGTTTAGAAATAACTTGTCGAAGGGAACAGTTGGACCTTTTGGTTGGATTCGTCGCGTAATTGTAACTTTGTTACTCTTCATTCACTCCGCGTTAGTTAAGTTGAGAAATTTATTAACGCCTCGATATACAAGATAAATGTGTTTGCTGTTTCGTGTAAAATACTGCGATTTTTGCTTGATTGCTTCCTCTTGTTTTGCTTAGAAAGCGTTATTGTCTCTTGGAAGGGAACTTTTGAAAACTTAATTCCTTTTATAGTTATGATACTTGCGTTGGGGAAACATTCAGATTATTGCTTCAAGAATTTATGAAAATTAACAAAATAAAATAGTTTCGAAGCTTAGCTATTACATACTGTAAAACCTGATTCTCAGAAAAAAACTTATATACGCATATTTTAAATGGAGCCTACGCAAAAATAGTACTAGAAGTGATACGAAGTTACTGTAAGCATATTCGTATATGAAATAAGATTACACGCGACACTGCTTCAGTGGTCTAGAAGTGGAAACTAAACTAAAGAAAATAACCGCTTGTTCTTAATTTTCAAAGCAACCAGTACAGAAATTATTATTGAAAACATGGAAAAGTAAAGCCTTTCGCATAGTTGGGTACAGTTGCATTATGTTAGTGGGTTCATCCACTTCTTCAAGTGCTTTATCTCTTACGAGACGTAGCGATCTTCTCTCCTATGCCTGTGTTGCGTGTTTAAAGTGCCACACACGTAGAGGATCTACAGCTTAACGTGGGCTCCGAACCACGGGAAGTGCAAACACTTATACTCCAGAGAATATTTAATAGGCACAATACCTCGCTAGTTTGCCATTGTCTTGCGAGTGAGAGCGGCCGTTAAAAATCTGATGTTCCGGTACTGGGAAATGAACCCAAGACCTTCAGGGTAGAAGTCTAACGCCCTAACCTCTAGCTTACGGCCCACTACCTGTACATATATCATTATTCGAAAATGTAAAGTGAAGGAGTTTAGCATAATTATATGTTTATACAAGCGAAGGTTAAATTTTACCAACAGAACTTTTTTAGGTGCACATTCTCATTGGACAATTATTAAGGTCTTGTGGAACCAAAATACGTATATTATTGTTAATAAACAGATGCTGTTTAAAGTATGGGAAAATCCAGTCCAAGCGTTTCGAACAGTTTTCCTTTATTTCGGCATATTTATAAAATAACTATTGATCAATATTAATAAATTTAACCGATCCTCTAATCGCCCACTACATATTTTACATACAAAAATACCTTAATAACTTTACCCTTGTATCGTTTTTTTAAGTTCTTGATTAACCACGCGCTCCAACGCTGATTATATTTAAATAGCCCTATCAAAGTTATTATTTTTACTGAAGATTATTAATTGTAATACATATCTTCATTTGCCCTTTAGTGTTTCATTTAATGTAAATTCTTCGCATATTTCGTTATTAAAACAGAATGTAGTGGTTTTCAAAAAATCAATCATACTATTAAACTATATATAAAAATTTGTGATTAAATGTTGACCGTAGAATTGGAACCAGCCGTTAACTGGGCCTGCTTCTAGTATTAATTACGCACGTAGCCGTCGCGCATCGAACAGAATCGCATGATGAATAAAATAGGCAATCTTTTAAATAAGCGTTTTCCACATATTCGCTCGAGAAGAAGCTTGAAGCTATCTGTTGGAAAAGCTTTCTTTAATAACATCAATAATTTCAGTAAACGTATAATTTACTTATTTGCACAGAAAAAGCAACGTAAAATGGATTTTATCTACTTTGATTTAATAATAGGTCCATTATGATACCGAAAACAGTTTAATAATGGAGGCTATTATTAAACTGTTTTTGGTAATAAAATCCTCTATTATTAAACTGTTTTTGGTAACTTTTAGGTTTTTAAGATTGGTGACATTTGCTTTCACTTTGGTCATAAAACGACAAATGTCAGATGTCGAATATACATAACCACAAACTCTATCAGAAATTTTGAATTTCTACATAACAAGTATCTCAAAGTAGATAAAATAGTATATTATACTCGTTTCATAACGGGCATTGTAGCACTTGTTCCATTGGAGCACTCCTCGCTACGCTCGTCGTGCCCCAAACCCACGCGTGCTACAATAAGCCCGTTATGAAACTCGTATAATAATATACTATTATGTCATACAATTTAATAAATGTTCTAATGTTACTGACTGATTTAGTTGGGCAAGCTAACAGAAAATCGAGGCTACCTTGATTATTAATGTTTTCCTTCAAACATAAAAGATGAAAAAGCATATAACAAATATGGTAAAAGTTAATTTTAAACGTATCGGGTGTGCTTTTCATCTTTTGTAAGATGACTTTTTAAATGTTTATCAAGTGTCAAGAGGTCTTCTCTCGCAAACTTTCACAATGGAGCCGTGACACTACCGCTGTATAAACGCACAAGCTGTCACTGCTTAGTAATACGTATAATACGCGAATGACAACTGAACACGTGCATGTACTAAGAACACGTGTATACCCAACAAGTAAGACAATACGAAAGTTAGTAATGGCACACTGAATGAATAAAATTATAAGATAAACTTTGAAATACGTGATTTATTTTGCTATACTGTTTGGTGAATTAGTAATCAACGCTGAGTAAATCAGGAATTTAGTACTTCCCAGAGAACCTCATTGCCATAGTGGAAGACACTCCACTGGAGATATGCTAAATCCTTTTCTAATTTCAGTTAACCCGCCAATACAAGAGCCAAAAGCAACGAACACCGAACTCACCACATCAGGAATGAAGAACCAGCACCCACCAACCAACCACCCAACAGGAATCTACCACTACGTCATCGACCTAGACGAAAAAAAAAAGAACTAGGACTGAAGAGGCTAAAATCCAAGAACGGTTCACTTATAAAGGACTTTAAATAAATTTTAAAATAAATAAAATATGCTGGGATACATTTATCCCATTAGTATTACTTAGTGGACACATATGTAAGGGTAGTTTACGTAAGAATATTAACGGATTGCAGAAAATATGTCAGATATTAAACCTGATTCCTTTCACAACCGTAATCTTTAAAAAACATTGCTCAGAATAACAATTCAAGAAAGACAAAATACTTTAATAAAGAGCAAAGCAAAAACAGAAACATAGACATTACGAGTTCATATGAAATTATGATTGTATTGGGAAGCACTACGGTTATGTTATATAGAGTGTTCCTTAAATCATCATCATCATCAATCAACCCTTTGCGTCCACTGCTGGACATAGGTCTCCCCCATTCTCGTCCATTCCTTCCTACTTTGGGTCGTCTGGATCCAGTTGCCGGCCATTCTTCCGACATCGTCCGTCATCGTATGGGCGGTCTTCCTCTGCTTCTCTTGTCTGCTCTCGGTCTCCCCTCAAGCAGCTTCTTCGTTCATTTCCTGTCCGCCGTCCGGGCCACATGTCCGGCCCAATTCCATTTGAGCTTTGCTATCTATGTGATTACATCAGTAACCTATTCTTCTGAGCAAGTCTTCGTTCCTAATATGGTCTCTTACGGACACGCCAAACATTGATCTTTCCATCTTCCGCTCTGTTATTCTAAGCTTCTTAGCAGTTGCGATGGATAAAGTTAAAGTTTCGGCGCCATATGTCATATTTGGTAGCACGCACTGATTGAAAACGTTCCTTTCTAAACATATCGGCAGATCACCTTTGAAGACCTCCTGGAGTCTTCTATAAGTAGCCCAAGCGTGCGTAATTCTTCTGTTTAATTCACATGTTTGGTTGACTCTGGAGATTTGTAGTTCGTGCCCAAGGTATATATATATATTTATCTATTGTACTTCATTATTGTCAATTTTTATTTTATTACTGGGGACTAAGTTCGTCAAACATTTTGTGTCCTTCTCTATCTGCGCAATGCTGTCCGAAAGGGGACGTTGGTTGTACCTTGGAGGAACCCTGTTGACTCTTCTGTCTTAACGCTGTTTATTTTCAAGCTTACTTCAGTACATACCTCTTGGAGTTCTTTTAACTTTGATGAAATAGCTTGTAGATTGCCTGACATTAAAACTCTGTCATCCGAAAAGCGAAGGTTTGTAGGTTCTGCCCATCTATGTTTAGGCCTTTTCCTTCCCAATTTAGCTTCTTATACGCATATTCCAAAACTGCAGTAAATAGTTTGGGGGACATCGTGACCCCTTGCCTAACTCCCTTGCCAATTGGTAAGCGTTTGGTGTTATGTAGTTTTACCGTCATTTCTTCATTTTTGTAGATGTTGTATATTAACTTTGTGTACCAATAGTCGACACAGCTTTCTTGCAGCGCTCCTATAACTGCCTCCATCTTAACTATATCAAAGGCCTTTTGGCAGTCCACAAAGACCAAAGTCTGTTATATTCAAAGGATTTTTCAATTATGGTTATTATACTTTGTAAGTTGTCATTGTTCCCAAATTCAGGACGCAAACCGGCCTGCTCCAGTGCTTGGTAGAGATAGAATTTTTTTTCAAGTCTCGTAATTATGATTCTTATAAATCGTTTGTAAAGATGCCTTAAAAAGCTTATAGGTCTGTAGTTCTCCAGTTCAGCTATATCACTCTTCTTGTGAAGCAGTATCACCATAGCATTATCCCATTTATCTGGTATTATACTGCTGTATAGGCATAGATTATACAGATTTCTTATTTTTCTAAGTAGATAAGGACCGCCGATCTTTATTGCGTCTGTAACTACCTAATATTCTCTAGGTATCTTATTGTTTTTTGCTTTCTTTAATGCTTAGTCTATTTCTTCTAAAGTAATGTATGATAGTGATTCTGATCCTTGATATATTATACCCTTCCTGGATGTTAAAGTGTCTGGCTCTAAATCTGGAGCCAAGTCTGTTTCCTTTTGTACAATAGTTGATAGAAATATTCTACCATTATCAGTATTCCTTCTTTGTTTGTGATGACAACTCCTTCTTTGTTCTTAACTGTAATTATTTATCTCTTTCCCTTTCCGAGTTTTCTTCGTAGCACTTTCATGCTTTTGTTGTCTTTTGTGGTTTGTTTAATTTCCTTTGTGTTGTATTCTCTGATGTCTTTTCGTATAGCTTTCGATATTTGTTTGTTCATCTTTGTTAGCTCTTCAGCATTCTGATTTCTCATGTCCCTTCTCTTCTGCATTAGATATGCTTAAATCTATTCCGTAAATGTGGGGATATATTCAAGGACACAAAGAACGTCAAAATCTTCCTATGAACATATGGTATACGGTCTCTTGTTTGAAAGATAGATGACATTTTATTTTCCTATAAGGTATTACAACAATACTTCATGCAACATTGTTAACTGTGGATTAAAGTAGAAGTTTAAAATGGCTGCCTTGAATCTGATTGCAAGCTTGTGCTTGACAATTTGCGAAGAATGTTTTCGCACATGGTATGTGACGGTTTGTATATTTACTGTGCTAAAATTACACTCACATCAGAAGAATTTTTAAAATAAAATATGTATCATGATAATTTTGGTTTATTAGCCACTGGCAAAATTCCAATCTTCCTTGGTAATCTTCTGGTAGAAAGCTTGTGCTTTCGTGAAATAGTAAGGATGTAGTTCTTCCTGAGTCAGTATTCTAGAAACCTGACAATGATTTACTCCAAATAAGCTTTCAACCTCACTGGTGCTGCAGCCTGGAGTGTTGGTAACAAAATCTAAAATCGTTTCCTACATTCTTACTGTTCTTAGTCTACCTTCATAAGTTCTTAGTGGAACTAAGCTACCAGTTGTTCACAGTCTATTGTGTATTGTGTATTCCATCATCCACAACGAAGAACAATTACTTAAACTTCAATTTTCTCACTTCTGTTAAACCTATACATTTCAAATTTCCTAGGTATTCAAGATTTTTGTATGTGGAATGAAAACACTTAATTAAGCAGTGTTGTCGAGACTATTTAAAATTTTCATGCGAAAAATGAGAAGTACGTAATCTTTTTTATTTAGTTAATGTTAATATTAAGTAAATGTTAATAATATCTTTATATTGGCGAGTTAGTACCCAATGCAACAGCTACGCCATTTCTGTTTGCATTTTGAGAGTCAATTTTAAGTCTACTTTGACCACTTTTCCATGGGGAAGGAGTTTTCAAACGTCCTGTATGTCCCATGAGCCATAATAAAATAACAACCACTTTTATCAAATATTTATGGCAACGACAGTATACATTAGTCTTCATATGTGTTACCTTACTACACAAGATTTAAGTCTGCCAATGGTCAAATTATGTTTTGCAATGTGGTACGTTACACAATGCTGGGTTCCCTTTCCAAGTTCGTTCTTCAGCGGGTAGATGATACATTGTATATTTTTCTAGATAAGAAGAAGTTCGCTTTGATATTTTTTGTTAGATAACTAAATAGAGTACACGTTCGAGGAATATGCTGATATGCAGTTTTCTTTCGGTACAGCTGATGGTAATGCTGCTGTTGCAGCCAGAAACAGATGTGTTAATATTTACAACATTCATTATTGGGCAGCTGAAAATCCACACGTGTACTACCCTGGAAGACATAACGTAGATTTTCAAACATTTGAGCAGGTATTTTGAATAATCTGGTTTTGCTTTTAAACATATTCGATGTGGCGATTTTTTGGAAGTCTTAAATGAAGATTTAGAGGAGCAATTATAAAATTTGCCATTGAAGGAATTGGCAAATTTATGTTTGCAACTAGATGGTGCACCACCACATTTTACAGCTAACGTTCGGGAATGGGCACACTGAAATTTTCTTAATCACTGGATAGGTTGTGGAAGTCCTATGATTTGGCTTCCACGTTCTCCCAATTTAAATCCTTTCGATTATTTTGTAAGACAATGTGAAGAGTAAAATTTATCAAACCCCAGCAAATGCTCAGGAAGAACTTGAACAAAGAACTGTTGATGCCAACTAGGAAATAACTCCGAAAATGCATATACAGTATATACGTCATAAAAAGAAACCCTTTAGTTAATCACATGTTCATTTTAAAGTGATTTAATCAACATACCGTACTATGCGTATATCAACGTTGCCAAATTGCGAAAAAAGTTTATTATTAAAAAGTGGAAGATTTCGATACTGAAAAGCCATACAGCGGTTCTGTTTGCATTTTAGAGTTCAGTTTATCGCCTATTTTGACCACCTTTCCCATGGGGAAGCAATTTTGAAACACCATGTATATGTCCCACTGAAAACGACCAGTGGAATACATACGCCCCATTCAGAAATTGCGTTTTAAAAAGGGAAATTGTTGGAGACTCTAGAAATTCCAAGAAGGGTTTGTATTTTTGTATATTACGTATTGTTTTAGATTGGAAGATCAATTGGCAGACCGCCCACCTTTTAGGAAAATCGTTATGGTTTCGGTTCGATTGTCCAGTACTACCACACAGCATATAAAAATAATGTATTGCTATCCACCGCACGCAATTCCCCAAGTCGGTTGGTAACTACGGGATCTTAATATTAAAAACCTTCTTTGGAAAATCTATCGTTCGAATACATTAAACTGTCATTCACCCGTGCTTCCACCTTACTGCTGAGGAGAAGCACGCCGCAGAGGAAAGGCCGCTGTGCCACAGTGGGACGTGAAACGCTGTTGACCATATTATTGTAAGCCCTTTGAGGTATGGTCCTTAGGATGTTAGGACAAATCCAAAATTTCCAACCGCTGGGGTAGTAAGCCGCACTAAACTCAATTTGTTGAACATTGAGCTAGAACGTAAACAAAGCTTGACAGGTGCGTTGATTTAACGGATGTGTATTTACGTCATATTCCTTGGGTTTCTAAATTAACGTTCGCGCCGTCAGAATTCTTTTTTAGAAGAACTGGTGGTGGTGGAGACATCTGCATTACAAATATTAACGTAAAAGCAATCCGCTGTTAAGTCTCCCAAAGCGTGGTTGACAAATAGGTGCATCATGTTAAATCCTGCAATCCATTAATTAGTCAGACACAAATAAATACAAAATGTAAAAGCATTAAAGGAATAATTTTGGATTTTGGAGAAGAC
>JABXWE010000893.1:0-13625 GCA_014611495.1 Limonius californicus | reverse complement strand
GGATCGTGCTAGCGTGCAAAAAGTTCCGGACATATATTTTGGGATATACAACGACCATAATTACGGACCACCGGGCTCTTGAATTTCTATTCAGTTGCAAGACACTTAGTTCTCGGTTAATGAGGTAGTGCATTTATTTGCAAGAGTACAAACTCCAAATTGTGTATAGAAAAGGTAAAGACAATATTGTCGCAGATTTTCTATCGAGGTACGGGTATGGAGGTGAAAAGAGAAGTAGGCCACTCAACATAGCTCACGTGGGGGCAAAAGTCAAAAAGAGGAATAATCTAGGGAATCTATTGAGTAATTTAGAAGGAAAACAAGAGTCAGACAAGCATTTAGCTTGGCTAAAACTAGAGTTAAAAAACAATAACCAAGGGAAGCGGGAAGAATTAAGTAGGAATTTTAGGATACACGAGGGATTGTTATTTAGAAAAGGAAAGAGAGGGGAAGAATGGTGGTTGGTGTGTATACCCGATCATCTAGCAACTGAGTTAGTATGGGAATACCACGAATTATATGGTCACTTCGGGACACGGAAATGCGTGGCCCTGTTAAACGAGACGTGTTACATCACCAACTTGGAACGCAAAGTAAGGAAGGTACTAGCCACCTGTGATCTTTGCCAAAAAACTAAGGTAAATAATCAAAGTCAGGAAGGATGCATGAAAAACGTAATGGCTCTAGAACCATTAGAACTATTATCGGTAGATTTGTTTGGCCCATTGCCGCGAGGAAGAGGGGGTTTAGCGTACATTTTCGTAATTAGGGACGTATTTACCAAGTACGTGAAACTATACCCCATCAAAAAGGCTAACGCAAAAACCCTATTAAATAAAATAGTGAACGACTTTATACCTGCATTAGGAAGACCTAAGATGGTATTGTCGGATCACGGAACGCAGTTTGTCAGTAACCTGTGGGTTGAGAAGTTATCGAGTCTGGGTATCCTAGTAAAATACTCAGCCATATTATATCATCCCCAGTCAAATCCCGTAGAGAGAGTAATGAGGGAACTTGGTAGGTTATTTCGAGCCTATTGTAGTGAAAAACATACCAATTGGCCAATATACGTAGATCAGATCGAAAAATGGCTCAACTGCGTCGAAAACGAATCCACGGGATTTAGTCCGTACGAACTATTACGGGGGGAACGGCCTTCCCAGTTGATAGACGATCTGATCCCGTTCCCACCGCGACGAGACACAATCTTACAAACAAAGATACATCTCGCCAGTGAAAACTTACTAAATAAAGCTCAGAGACGAAAAGCTAGGCATGATAAAGGTATGAAACCGGTCAAATATAGGGAGGGTGATTTAGTGCTAGTTCGGACTCACCATCAGTCGTCGGCTATCGACAAGGTTATTAAAAAATTTTTCTTGCTATATGAGGGGCCGTATCAAGTGGTATCACAGGTGGGCGATAACGCTTATGTGCTTAATTCACCTGATACCGATGAATATAGAACCACGCAAAATGTTGTAAATTTAAAACGCTATAAGACTGCTCAGATCAACTAAAACGTTTGTCGCAGCGAAAGTCATAAATTTTACAAGTGCTCACTCGAAAAAAAAAATCGTCTTGTTAGGCCTACAACCCAGGAAGCCACTCACTTCATAACAAGGGATCAGCCAACCTCATGTAGTGGGAGGATAACATTATGCTGAAGTGTTGATTTTCTCTGCCGTGACTACGTCACAGCATCAAAAATCAAGGGAGATATTGTAATGGAGCAAATGATTGCTATCCTGGGTAGTTTTAGTTTTAATTGGTTTTATATTTTATGTTAGATTATGTTCTAGTTAGATTAATGAATTAAGTTTAAAGTTAAGAAGTTGGCGCCGCAAATAGTGACCAGTGCGGGTAAACGTGTTATCGGTCGAAAGGAAGTGGTAGAGAGAAAAGGTGCGGGGGAAAAAACGAGGCAGTACCCAACAAGGGTAGCTACGAGGCAGTCGCCCCGTGATATCCACTGGCTCGGAAAATAACAAAGAAAGAGTGGGTCCCGTTACAAGGTGTGGATCGAGATACGAGATCACAGGTGTGTCAATCCTTTTAACATTCAATTTTCACATATAATTTCGAGGATACGAGGGGTTCCGGAAAAATTATAGTTTAATAGCAAGAAGTCATAGTAAAACTTAAAATTGTACTTGTACTTAAATTGGTAACAAGACTAAGTACACTTTAATTAGTGAATGTTTAACCTCAATTGACTTTGTATTTTGTAAATATTGGTGATAATTTTCGTTGAAATTCTGGAAATAATTGTTAAATGGTCAACAGTATAATTAAATTTTCTTTTATTGTTTAAAATTCAATTAGAAAGGGGGAATAGTGCGGAAGTTTAAATCTTGATTAATAGTGTGACGATACTAATATTAATATTTCTTACAAAATTGAAAATTTCCGTCGATGTAGATAGTATTTACAGAGCAGAGAAAATGCAAGTTTGTATAACATGAAAACACTACAATATCATTTTTCTCTATCTACTACACTTAACAATTCCTCTGCTTTGTTGGTTTTTGGTTGCAGATTCAGAAGCGTGTCAAAAACTTCATCGCGATGTCTGAACTCGCTGCCAGTCAGAAGCTGAAGCCATGTTTTTCTTATGTTTGCGTAAAAATTGTTAATTTTGATGTATTTACAAGAATAAACCAGCTTAATTTTCAATTGTTATTCTTCGAGTTATTCCAAAGTAACTGCGGAACACAACAATCACTCCCATTGAATCCAAGCCCCGTCTGTTGGTCGGGTTAAAAATATTAAGAATTTAAATGAATTCGATAAGAAAAGGAATAATTGAAGAAATACACAAACCAGCCAGAAAAAATTATCCTAGATCAAAAATTTAAATTATTTGGAAAAGACAATTTACATCAAGCTGACGTAATGTTTATAGACGGATTAATTGTCTTCATGCTTATAGACGGATTTGTAAAATTTTTATGGCATAGAATATTAAAAAGTAAATCATCTAAAAATACTACAAACGCGCTAGTCAGTACAATAAAACTTTCAAAAAGAAAACCAAAAAATGTACAAACAGACGAAGGTTTGGAATTTTATGGAGACTTTAAAAAATATTGTAAAGAAAATAAAATTAATCTCTATCATTCGTTTTTTTTTTTATTATTATTTATTAAGGTCAAGAGCCTTATTTACATAGTACCTAGTTTTGTAACTAATTAGCTACTTGATTGCTAACTTAAAATAACTATATGTCCCTTAGTCTAATTTTCATCCATCGGATCCAATTATTAATTCCTGTCTTGCTTCACTGCATTTACACTCATAGTTCACAGTGTAGGCTCTCGCGCACAATGCTCTGCTTTGTTTCACTGCACTAGCTCAAAGGGCTTAGTTCGTTTGAGTCTACGCACTATCTCACTGTTATCCAGCAGCTGGATGGCTTCAGTGTTGGGGTGACGATGGAGCCTCTCCTCATGGGTTTTGGCAAACTTCTTAATTTCGCTGATCACTAATTCCATTTGGAGATCCCTATGGAGATCAGAATTTCGGATATACCATGGCGCATTTACGATGTTGCGCAAGACTTTAGTTTGAAATGTTTGTATAATATTAATGTTCGTTAACCTAGTGCAGCCCCACAGCTGGATACCATAGGTCCACACCGGTTTTAAGGTCTGCTTGTATATCAGTAGTTTATTGTAGGTAGATAAAGTAGAATTTCTCCCAATTAACTAATACAGTTTCTTGTATTTTAGTCCCAGTTCTGTCCGTTTCTTTTTAACGTGCTCTTCCCAACGGAGATTTGCATCTAGAGTCATTCCCAGGTATTTGGCTGTATTACCATAGGGTACGATTTGGTCATTGTTTGTCACAGGGGTATGTCTTAGGGTGCTTTGTCTCTTACGAGACGTAGCGATCTTCTCTCCTATGCCTGTGTTGCGCGTTTAGAGTGCCACAGACATAGAGGACCTACAGCTTAACGTGGGCTCCGAACCACGGGAAGTGTAAACACTTCTACTCCAGAGAAGATTTATTAGGCAGAATACCTCGCTGGTTTGTCATTGCCTTGCGAGGGAGAACGGCCGTTAAAAATCCGATGTTCCGGTACTGGGAATTGAACCCAGGACCCTCAGCCTAGAAGTCTAACGCGCTAACCTCTAGCCTACGGCCGCCTCCACAGGGGTATACTGTATCTTTTTGTTCGTAAAGTTTATATGATTTGACTTGCTTTCGTTCAGTTTTATATGCCAGGTTTTGGTCCAAGTGTTGATTCTATTCATAGCTGTTTGTAATTTCTGAGTTGCCGCTTCTGCGCTGTCATCAACGGCCATTATTGCCGTGTCATCAGCAGAAGTTGCAACTGTCACATCTTCTGATTCTGGGAGGTCACTGGTGTACAACAAGTAAAGTACTGGCCCCAGTACATTTCCTTGAGGTACACCTGCTTGAATTGGTTTTAGGCCTGAGTATGCATCGTCTTGCTTCACTCGGAAGTATCTCTCACAGAGGTAAGATTTTAAAAGTTGACTGAATTCGATTGGCAGGGATTGTTCCATTTTGAGGAATAATCCGTCATGCCACACTCTATCAAAAGCCTGTGCTACGTCGAGGAACACTGTAGCACAGACTTTTTGCTCTTCCAGTGATTTTTCTGTTAGTTGGTAATTCTGTATTCTTGGTCCAGGGTGGAGTGCTTATTCCGAAACCCGAATTGGTGTGGTGGTATAAGTTCTGTTTCTTCTGTAATTGGTTTTAGTCTCTTCAGTACTAACTTTTCAAAAAGTTTTGATATTACTGGGAGGAGTGAGATTGGCCTGTATCCTTGCACCTCGTTAGCGTCCTTTCCAGGTTTGTGGAGCATTATCACTTCTGCACATTGTAATGAATTCTGCGTCCAATTGTTTTTTTTTTATATTTTATTTATTGCCAGTTCAACAAAGTACATTGTTATTCATAGCATTTGTATCAAGTTTACATGTCTTACAGAACATATCATGAGATACAGAATTTAACGCATCAGGTAGTCCTCAAGGATGAATTACATATTCTTGGGTGTTATCGGATTAAATATCTTCATATTCACTGTTGTCGTATAAATCTTGTGGAAGTTTGCGTTGCAATCTTCTGTGTATATTTTTGTGCCCTAACCTGTAATGAGCAGCACCTTCACAGTTGTTAATATTTTGTAGGAATTTTTTGGTGGTCTTCTTCAGGTATTCTTCAATAGTTGGGATTTTCAGCTCGTGATGTAGTTGTGCATTACTTATATACCAAGGGGTATCGACTGATATTCTTAGAATTTTATTCTGGAGTGTTTGTATTTTGTTGATGTTGGATTTAGAGGCGTTGCTCCAAATAGCGCAAGCATATGTTGCTAACGGTCGAATTAACGATTTGTAGAGGAGTAGTGAGCAGTCAGTTTTAAGTGACGATTTTCGGTTAATTGTTGGATATAGTTTCGTTAATCTAGCGTAGCACAAGTTGAGCTTTTTATTAATGTGAGATTTCCACGATAAACGCGTGTCTAAGCACCACCTAAGTATTTGACTGTTTCGCTATTGGGATTCCATTGAATGCGCGTTCCATTTATTACAATGCTATCAGGATCCTTAATCCTCTTAAGTGTGAATATTTTTGTTTCGCATTTCGTTGGGTTAAGTGCTATATTCCATTTGGTTAGCCAGTTGCTTACTTCGTTGACAGCTGATTGCAGTTGAGATATTGATTCATTTAGGTTCCAGTTTTGTGCTATGATCACAGTGTCGTCAGCATACATGGCAAGGTTTTCATGTGTAAGCGGAATATCTCTAACAAATATGTTAAATAACATCGGTCCCAAAACACTCCCCTGCGGTACTCCGGCTTTGATAGGTTTGTTATCAGAGACAGTTGAATTGATTCGCACAGTAAAGGTCCTGTCGTCCAAAAAAGAGTGGATTATCGCTTTGAGATAGTTTGGTATTGGCAGTTGGAGCAATTTGTATTTAAGACCTTCTACCCAAACTTTGTCGAAGGCTTTCGCGATGTCCAAAAAGGCAGCTGTAGTATACTGTTTATTTTCATATCCCGTCTCGATTATTTCTACTATCCGTTGAAGCTGGTGGCAGGTGGAATGTCCGCTTTTAAACCCAAACTGAAATGGTGGGAGAATATCTGCTTCTTGTAGTTGATCATTTAGCCTGGAGTAGATTATTCGCTCAAGTATTTTTGAGAGAGTGTGTGACGCCTGTTGATAAAGTTTAATTAAGTAAGTAATTAATTGTCAATGATAGCCTCCCGGAACCTCAATCGAAGATGGGCGGTTCACTACTTTGCTCGAATAAATTTATTAATTAACTTTGTAGTTAATTTCCTGGAAAAGAAAGGGCGCCAACGACTAAAAAAAACCCGCTACTATTAACGCAGATGTTGATAGGTTAGTCGTACCCACAGTGTATACTTACTTAATACTATACTACAGAGACGATGATAGGTAAAAATAAATAACAGACCCAATTGCGGCAACAATATTTAATATGAGCAGAAATAAATAAATAAGTAGTAGATAAATATATCCCAAGTTTGCAACAATAATAAATATAATTACAAGCGTAACCTGTATCGGTACACAAGTACGCGATCACTCCATACAGCCAAAATAACTGAACTAAGAAAGAGTAAAAATACTGCGTTTTCCAACCCAAACCAGCGCCCTCAAATCCGCGCCCTACACTCCAATCTCGAAAGGCCTCTCGGAATACAGTATAGTTCGAAGAGAATTAAAATAAACGCTGTGAAACCCGAACAAAACGCAATACTACCACTTCAGTTGACGCACGCTGTATATACAGTGAAACTACCGTGATTATGTACTCGGATACTTGTACAATTAACAATCTAAAGAATCATTGATTATAAAATCGTTGTAACACTCTGTACAATGACAACGTAGTTCTTAATTATCCCAAGATATAAATAAGTTCAAACAAAACACAAGATTATTTACAATAATTCGAAATTATCAGAAATGTGCACTTCCCTGATTTAAACTGGTTTTCGGGAAATCCAGAAACAGCTACAACTTCGCACGTGCTCTCGGTTCGGCGGCCGGAATAACTTCGAATTCTCGTTTCTTGCAGACAGCAGATCTTATCCATAGAAGGCACCAATTCTTCTGATTAATTTTTACCGTTTCCAAGTTGTCTAATTTTTAATACAAGTACAAGTTAGGATAGCTATAAATTTAAAAGACAAAGAAACTTACCAATCGGAATCTACGATTGACACGACAAAAATCAAGAAAAGAACGACACGTCGAATATAATGACAAAAACTGTCGTCAACGTAATCACACCATCAACAAGTGATCACGTCACAAAGGATGATCTTCCCAGAAAATGGAGATTACTCTAAGCGAAATGCTTTTACGGGAAATCACTATCGACACGTTCGTTTTCTCTTAGATGCGGAGAATCAATTCCGGAAATCCTGTCTTGTTAATTCAGTCATGCGTAGCATTTCAACTCGAAATATAAACTCCCGAGACTGGTGTATAATGGGTTGCGACGACCTAGGCGAAAATACCGTTACAAGTGTTGAGAAGGCTGATTGGTCGATAGTTGTTTGGGTTTTTATTGTCCTTGCCTGGCTTGGGGAAGACAATAACTATGGCATGTTTCCATGCTATTGGAAAGTATCCATTTCTGAGGCAGGCATTAAACAGTGTCGTCAGGAATGCAAGTACCTTCTTTGTAAGACGTTTCAGGATTTCATTAGTGATAAGACCACATCCCGGGGACTTTCTTATGGGTAAGGTGTTAATAATTGTTTTGAGTTCATTGGGGGAGGTGGGTTGAATACCGTCAGGAATTGGGAGATTCGGTGTAGTTTAGGATTGTGTTGGTGAAAGCATAGTTGTTACCGATTGCAGGAGTAGATGTTTGTGCTAGGTGATCAGCAAATAGCGCAGATTTTTCCTCATCCGTGTAATAAATTGTGTTATTGATTGTAATTGGGGGTATTTGCTGGGGTTCCCTTAGAACTCTTCTCGTCGACTTCCACATACCTGGATCTCCAGGTTCTAAATCTTCAATATACTTTTGATAGGTTAGAATTTTATATTTTTCAAGTTCTCTTCTGATTCGATGAGCTAGATTATTAAAAACGTTTTTGATTGTCGGGTTTCGAGTTCGCTGCCATTCACGCCGCAGTTTGCTTTTTGTTTTATTAGCTCAATGATGTAATTTGGCGGTATGTTGTACGTTGCTGGTATTTTTCTGTGGTTGGCTTGAGTTGCCTGCCGGATACTATTTTGTATACTGTTAGTATAGTCATCAACTGCTTGATCAATGTCTCTTCTGGTATCAAGATTAAGCGGATGCTTGATGTTTTGGTCAAGAGTTACTTGAACGTTTTTCCAGTTAATAACACCATTTATTAACTTGGGGTTGGGAGGTTTACACTGTGGAGCACTCAGAAACGTTATCACCACGGGTAGTTGATCAGAATCGAGTTCTTCGATGGGTATTTGGTGTATTTGTTTGGTAAAGTATTTTTGTAAAATTACGTCGAGGATATCCGGTTGGTGATCTGTTCGGTAGGGGTAGTATGTGTATTCACTAGGGGCTACCACTTGGAAATTGTACGAGGCCGAGTAGTTCAGAAGTTGAGCTCCTGCGGGATTGGTGGTTCTGCAACCCCAGGCAGTATTTTTATTGTTGAGGTCTCCAATCACGAGGGTGGGTTCGTTAGTATTTAGTAGAATTTGCATGTCTGCGTCGATAAGTTTTTTGTTTGGTTGTTTATATGCACTGATAATGGTGACCTGATTATTATTACTCAGTGTGATTTTTACTGCAGTCGTTTCTATTGCAGTAGTTCTCTCCATTATTAGTGGATGATGGGTAATTTGTCTCTTAACTAGTATTACAACTCCCCCCGAAGCTACTCTAGCATTTCTGTTCCGTCTGTAAATGTAGTATCCAGGTATTTTAAAAACATCATTTTCAGTGAGATGAGTTTCTGATATGCATGCAATATCAATGCTGTATCTGGCTAAAAATGCGATGAAAATTGAGCGTTGATTTGTTATTCCGTTAGCATTCCAGTTTAGGATTGATAAGTTTTGTAGTATTTTATGGGCCATTGATGATGTTAGGAAGCACTTGGTTTATTAGAAATGTTTTTATTTGTGGAAGGAGAGGAGTTATAAAATCAAGAAGGATTTTTATGAGGTTATTTATTATTGGTGAATCTGTAGCGTTTATTGTTGAATTCTGTTGTTGATTTGAAGTTGGTTCTCTTGAGATATTTCTAAGTTTATAAGAATAGCTTTGGGTTGGGTTTGATGTTGAGCTGGGTGAATTCCTGTTGTTGTATCTGTTACTGGGGATTTGACTTCGTGCTAGGATATTTCGTTGCTGGCTGTAGCTTTTGCATCCTCTGTAGTTGGCTGGGTGGTGTTCGTTACAATTTACGCAGATTTGAGGATCATTGGAGCGTTTCTGGCACTCGCTAGTGAGGTGATTGCCCGGACATTTAACGCATCTAGGGGTAAGATGGCAATAATTTTTCGTATGGCCAAATCGCTGACATCTGTGGCACTGGGGAAGATCTGTTGTTTTCCTTCGCATTTCAACTTTTACAATGGAATAAAAGAGTTTATCTAACTTGAAGATTTCTTTTGCTTCATCGCTATTAGTAAGATCGACTGCGCAAATGGATGAAGGTTTTTTATCCTTGTTTAAAAGACGAGTCACTTTAATTATAGGATAGCTTTTTAACTCATTTTGAAGCTCTTCCGTTGTTAAAGACAACGGCACATTTTTAATTACCACTGAAAGTGGTTTATTATTCGGGTCTTGGTAAGTGTGATATTTTATATTATTGGTTGTGTAGAATTTAGTGAGATTTCTATAATCGTTCTCACTAGTGAGGTTTATGCGAAGGATGTTTCCATTAAATGAAATTGTAAAATTTTCCGTGACTATCTTTTTAATATCGTTAATTACTTCAGTGTATTTTACTTTATCAGCATTATGAAGAAAAATTGGTTGTATTTTAACTTTTTTTAGTGTATTTGTCGGCTGTGATGGCTGTGACGAGCTTTCGCCCTCGATATTTTTTTCAATTTCTTTGGGAAGGTAGTATTTGTTTTGTGTTAGTAGGTGATCTGAGTCCCACATATACCTTTTTTGTACGTCGTTGAGAACTGGCGGTGATATTTGATCTGACTTCCGTTTGGCATCTGAGTTCGATGACTGACTGGTACTTGTGTCCATATCATTTGTGGATTTATTGGCATCTTCTGGAGGTGCTGAATTTCCTTTATATATTAACGTTGGTTGTTTTATCGGAGAGTTAAACATGTTTTCCGCGATTAACACGAAACTGTGGAATTTGTAAAGGCCACGGTCGGTGACCCGGCCGCGGCCGGCTGGCTTGATAATGCACTCACTTTCGTTAAATTATAATTTTAGTTGATGGTTATATTTACTGACTTTGTAAATGTTTTTATAATTATTGTTCTATATTAAGAACTATGCAGTAGTAACACGTCTGTTCGCTTACGTGGCTCGCGAGAGACTCGCGCCTAATTGTATGCAACCTTATTTACCTACTTAGAATACCTAAATATTTAATATTTCCGTCACTGTGGACAGCACGAACTGCATTTCCGGAATGAAAAGGAAGAGGGGATTTTTGGGAACGATTTCCGTATTCTGTTTTCGAATGGTGGTTCTTAACGAGTGCATGTGCGTGTGATATAATTAAGTCATATACGACTTGGAAAGAAATTTTTCGATAGAAGTTCACTACGCAAGCGAGGGACTTAGTTTTCCATCTTGGGGAAAAAATAAAACGCTCCGGGGAATTTAAATTTTCCAATTTGAAGGCGCTCCGTTCGAGACAACCATATTTTTTTTGCCAGATAACATCTACTGGTAAGTCCAGTTAGGAACAATAATAGTCGCCTCTTAAATCTCTAGACTTTATTTCTAAATTCAAATGAATTAATTAGGCAAACTCCATGCGGCGGGGAAAATTCAACATTCATATTCCGAGGCAGTGGAAAATCCTGCATTCACACCAAGCTGGCCGGTAGATAGCGAACCAGTACGAAATTACCTTGAGCAGTTCAACAAATCAAGACACGCTCGCCTGGGTGTTCGCTGTGATAGACGCTATCTCACAAACAAGAAGGGAAGTGACTTTGAATTTTGTTGTTGTCCATTGTTGAAATTTTTCGTATTACCTATACCAGTATTTAATTAGTCGTGATCATTATGTGGGTTTTATTCAAATTTTGAGAATAGTCTGGGGGTTTATTTAAATATTAAGTAACTTTGTATTCAGTTAATTTTATATGGGATCAATTTTACGTACACAATATACCTATATTATATATCATAAGAAGGGGGATTATATTGCGTTCTTGGAGTTTTGTTGTCTTAAATAATTTATATAAGTCTGTTGAGTTACGCAAAACCTAATTAGGTCCAAATTTTATTGTATGTTGAACCCGCCCGTCTCCGAGTGGGTTTTCCGGGACGCTAACGTGTGTCAAATTTTGTTAACTTCTTACCAAATCAGAGGCGTAGTTGCGAGGACGATTTTTCACCTCAACCAATATTTTGTATGGATCAGATCAGGCCTTTTGTTGAGGTCTGTTATAACGGGTGCAAAATGTGAAAGTCGAATAATTGGTATCTAATTACCAATTTCGAATAAATTCACATTTGGAGATAAGGCCGACCGCAATAACAAACATCTGCAAGCGACCGTGACGCGAGATGTTCCAGAATAAGCAACCCTTTCCCGGAAAATCTGAACAGAGGGGATGATGCGCGCATGACGGAAGTGTAGGAGTGAACCCCTATAAAACCACCAGCGCGGCCATTCGAGTCATCTTTAGAATTTTTCCTGGCCTTTGAAGCAATTCAAAGTGAGAAATATTCCGCCGTTTTCCTTAAGAGCAATCTTAAGCGATTCCAGTTTTGCAAATCCGTTCCTGAAAATTAACCAGTCAAGTAAAATTCCTTTTACTAACCCGAGTGCTTACCTAAAAGTGAACAAATAATTTTCCTGTGCTTTCACCAGTGTTTGAAACAGTTTTAATCATTTTATATTACGAGTTACAACAGATCCCGACGCTCGACAACCTGGGGCTCGCTACCGCCGGGAGGATCCGCGAGAATTCATTCGCTGTTTGAAGCCGCTTGGGAAGTATCAAGTTTTAAACGTGTAATTGGCGAGTATAATATTATTAACCTGCTTTGGTCTTTTATTGACTCATCCCGTAGAACGATTTCCCTGAATGGTTACTTTTACAAGACGTATACCGGTGTTAGAATCGGAGTATATCTGGTAGAAATAATTGTTATACGAATTATTATTCTGTGCCGAGCTGGTGAATAATTAGCGACGTAAGCACACTGTAATCTTTTATTTGAATTCTTATTTAAATCCCTGAACTGAATTTGGTTCGATCCGTGGAGGAATTTCACGAATCCCAATTTTAAGTTATTATAAATACCGGCTGTAATATTTGAATTACGTTTGGAGACTTTCAAACGGTTCAGAGCTATACACAGATTCTGTACCAGCGACAGTCTGTACGAATCTGGGTGCAACGTATGCCGATTTTATTTGCAAATTAAAAGTAAATTATTTATGAGCCGAGATTATCAAGTCTTGTCAATTAAGCATTCAGTCCCGTCCCGTCATAAATACACCGTACAAATACAGGTTACTGAATTAAACCCGACAATCACAACACATTTAAAACTTCGCCGTTGTATTTTGGGGAATTCCAGGAAAGCTTAAATAAGAAGTTCCTGTTTGAATATTTAATATAAAGTCACAAGAATTCAAGTTGAATACGTACTGTTAAAGATAAATTGCCTGCTAGTAGTGGAGAGCTCACCGGGGTCGTTGAACTAAGCGATTTATAACTATTTATTCAATTCCATCTGTTTCTAATCAAGCTTACGTGTTTTATGCACCCCCACACCGGAAGATTAGTTAATTACTATCCGTTTATCCCGATTTACTTCAACGTAATCGCTGAGGCAGCAATAACACCAGTAAACAATAATTATTTAATTCAGTTGTTTGTGTTTAAAGTCCAGTCAAGACGAGACCGCGTCCATCTTGGAGAGCGATCGAACATTCGATCGACCGCAGCAATCCCGAGTAGGCGTGCCCGAACTGGGAAGACCCAGTGGAGCTACAGAGTACTCCAAGAACTACCCGAGACTCTACTTTTATTTACCATTACAGTTATTATACACCAGAACCTTAGTTTATTTTACAGTTTGTACATACTTTAAGTGCTAATTAATAAATACATTTCTTTCACACGTAGTTATTACTGAACTCTGGACATCTCACGAGCTTACCCGAGCAATATAAGCAATATTAACGAGCGGCCCAATAAGCAAACGGGGAGGTACGTTACACTGTGGGCCAATAAGTTGGTTTACCTGAGGAATGCACTTCGCAGTGCATGTGTGTATGTCAATTTTGACACCCTGAATGGTATTCATTGCATACATTTTGTTGATGTCTGTACTGTTACTGAAAGTAACCCTGAACATTGGCAGCGGTTTCTTTGTCTTCCATTGTAAGATATTTACAACTTCTAATACCTGGAGTCCGCTGTTCTG
>JABXWE010000892.1:0-16517 GCA_014611495.1 Limonius californicus | reverse complement strand
ATGTCCGGGGGGTTTTATGTCCGGGGGGTTTTATGTCCGGGGGGTTTTATGTCCCGGGGTTTTCTGTCCGGCTACGACCCTTACCACTTGAAACGGTTAATAAGGGTACGTGGTCGAACTGTGCTATACCGGGGCTTGAAATAGTAGGACCACATTCATACAAAACATACGTCTATTTGATGAGAAATGTGTTCGTAATTTGTCGAAAATCGGTGTACTTAAATTGAGTGTATGCAAACTATAATCCTTTATAACTGCGGAAACTTTTATAGTGGAATCGCAATGGGAAAATGTGAAAAAAATATTTTCTATCTACAGCTTTACTGAAATTGCCAGTCTTGCTTAAAACAAAAGAAAAACGCAGTTTGTTGTCATAAAAACATAATTTGACTTTAAAAAATTGGCTTCTACAATTAATAACTTATTGATTTAGGATAATTTTAGTTACTATAAAATAGAACTACTTACAAATATTCATAATAACAACTAACATAAACAAATGCTTAAGCTGAACTGGCAAGTTCAGTTACGCCCCCGACAGCAAATGTTTCTCTTCTACTCTGTTCACATTGAGATCTCATCCGAATAAAACATTATGCATTTCTAGAACATAAAAGTAAAGCTGAAATCGTTGAAAATTTTGCTAAATAATTGTTTCGGATATACTACGATTGTTAATATCCACGAATAGCTGTTTCTACTTACGTGAACCATTGCTGTAAATAATTGATTTTAGTTGATTGTTATTATAAATATTCGTAATTAGCTTTCGTTATGATAGGACTATTTTTAAGTATTCGTAAATACTAGTTTTAGTTATCTTAATTATTATATTAAAGCCACTTTAAACGGTACTAAAAGAAAGCAACATAATTAATTAAAGGCAATTACGAAAACCGATACTCTTAAAAGTTTTAGCAAATCATCTGAACGATACGCTAAGCAACTTAAAATGTATGTATTAATAATAACAATAGACTCAATTTCAACATGTATTTTTTTGTACTTTATACGTATTTCTACATTTTACATGTCATTTTGAAAGCATTTAATATTGTAAACATTTGTAGTTGGCGCAACAGCGCACTGAATCTGGATTTCGGACTTTGCTCTGGTCTTCGATTCCAAAACTTGGAATAGGAGTATATCCAATTTATGTTTTATCATCACAGAAGTGTAAAAATGTTGTTATATTATTTGATGTCAATGCATGATTGTGTTCTAATAAGTGTTTAGCGTAGTTGGATTTTTCAGAATGTGTATATGTACGAGCGTATGTGTTCTCTGTATCTGGTATCAACATTTCTAATTGTTTGACCTATGTAACATAATTACATTATACAGGGTCCGGCAACTGGTATCACCTATTTTCCAAGACCTGCCCTAAGGATAAAAAGTAATGGATTGAAACAAATTTGAGATGAATATCAACTTTATTATGGGCAATTTTAGTTCCTAAAAATTACTTCATTTAAATGGCCTCCCTGAGCCTCGATGCAGTACTGCAATCTTTG
The DNA here is from genome assembly GCA_014611495.1 of Limonius californicus. Taxonomy (NCBI): domain Eukaryota; kingdom Metazoa; phylum Arthropoda; class Insecta; order Coleoptera; family Elateridae; genus Limonius; species Limonius californicus. The sequence continues at coordinate 15,003 of JABXWE010000892.1, read as the reverse complement.
TCTAAAGTTTTGCATCACTCTTCTCAACAATTCTGGTCCAATACTCTCTATTTCTTCTGAAATACGCATTTTAAGGTCTTGTATTGTTTAAGGACGCCTCTCATAGACCTTTTGCTTCAGATATCCCCACAAAAAGAAATCAGGAGCCGTCAAATCGGGGGAATTGGACGGCCATGTTATGTCACCAAACCTCGAAATCAAGTGACCAGGAAACATATTTTGCAACACAATTCGAGTTTGTCGTGCTGTATGTGCGGTGGCACCGTCTTGTTGAAACCATACTTGGTTTTGCCCAAGTCTGCGTAATTCCGGCCTTAAAAATGTTTCCAGCATATGAATGTAACGTTCAGAATTAATGGTAACCGTTTCATCATTTTCTTCGAAAAAATATGGTCCTACGATTCCAAATATTGAAACACCGCACCAAACGGTGACTTTATGATCATGAAGAGGTTTTTCATTAAGCTGGTGTGGATTTTCTTCAGCCCAGTAGTGGAAGTTTTGCTTGTTAACATATCCACTAAGATGGAAATGAGCTTCATCTGACATCAATAAAAAATTTATTTGATTTTCATCATTTTCCAAAATTTGCAAAAACCGCCTGCAGAAAGCCACACGAACTGGTTTATCAGGATCTTTTAGCTTGTGAACGACTTGAATTTTGTATGGGTGGAAGGGCAAATCTGAATGCAAAATTCTTAGTAAGCTTCTTACGGAAATTTGCAATGCAATTGAATGTCTTGCTGCCGATCGCCTCGGACTTCTTCCTACAGCTTGTCTGACGCGTTCGATATTTTCGGGTGTTCTTACTGTACGTACACCTCCAGTAAATTTTGAGCCAACGTTCCCCCTAATTTCAAAGTCTTGCACCCACCTCATTATTGTTTGTCGTGTTGGAAATCGTCCGTGTCTTCCAACATTAAACTCGCGACGAAACTGCCTTTGAGTGTTCACAACTGATTGACTTCGTAAAAAGCTTTTAACCACGTATACGCGTTGATTAATTGGAAACTTATCCATGATCTATTAAACTGCATAAATTAACGCTCACAAATCTGACAATAGAATTGTCAATAACAAAATATTGTTTTAATAACAGCCTACTAAAAATAGGTGATACCAGTAGCCGGACCCTGTATAATCTGATCCCTTATTACCTTTCGTAAAAAATACTAAAAGTAAAACGGGTACAATAGCAATTTGTACGTTTCAACAAACTGAATGTTTAAAACCTGCGCCTAATTTACAAAACAAAAGAAAAACAGTTAAGTTAATTTACAAATATTTCACTTTTGGGTTAGATTTTACCCACTTTTTATACTCATCTGTTTTTCTTGGCTAGAAATTATACTTGGACTGTTAGCCTTCCAAAACATCAAAGTTTATCAAAATTGGACAAGAAACAAGAAAGTTATTTACATTTTAGTGAATTGATGTAAAAAAAAACTAAGGGTGACCAATTTTAGAAAAAATTACTAGATAATTTAAGGGTTAAATAATGGTTACAATCGCATTATAATTAACCTATAATACATAAATATGAAAATAAGTTAAAAGCAATTTAAAATTTTAATTAAAGAAAAATTATGTATAGCTTAAACTGCTATATACTAGAAATAAGATAACTAATAAAAGTAACTTTTCAAAATACAATTATATAGAAAATTACAGCACTTTAGGTTTAAAAATGGCGGTAAACTAAGGTGGGGATATCTAGTGATAAAACTAATACCACCAATCATACCGCCCCAAATGTTCTTAAAAATGTTAACGTCAGAACGGTTGATTATGTATTTATAAACCAAAAATATTTGATTATATAATATTAAAGCCCACTTAATCTATTCAACGTAATTTTAAACATCCGTGTTTTACTTTAGTTTTTTAAACCATTCACTTGTTTCGGTTCCAAATAATAAGTTGAAAGCACTTAAAATTTTAATTAAGGAAATTTATATCTGTCATTTAAAACTGCTACATACGAGAAATAAGATAACCAGTAAACGTAACTTTTTAATTTCAAAGTACAATTATGTGGAAAATTACAACAATTTGAGTTTAAAAAATGGCGGTAAACTGTAAGGTGGGGATATCTTGTTATAAAACATACCACCAATCCTACCGTGCCAAATGTTCCTAAAAATGTTAACGTCAGGACGGTAGGTTATAGACCAAAGATATTTAATTATATAATATAAAACCCACTCAATTTATTCAACGTAATTTTAAAAACTCGTTTTACTTTAGTTTTTTAAAATTAAACATTCACTTATTTCGGTTCCAAGTAACCGACAAATTAACGCAGTTTGCCGGCTAATGTCATCACCTAGACAATGACGTTGATTATTAATCGCAGTTTTAGGCTTTTGGCACTTTGTGCCCTAATGCTATCCTTAGGTGAGGCTGTAGATCGTAACAATTTCAAGACTTGCGATCAAAGCAGCTTTTGTAGGTAAGTTGAAAAATTATAACCTCACAAATTCCCTGATTAACCGTACATTTTTTGTTAGACGTCTTAGGGCAGTGAAGCCGGGTGAATCCAAATATGAACTGAACCTAGCCAATTTTCAAGTGTCTGACACCGCGGTTGAGGCTGAACTTGTCAACAAAGAAGCAGATGTGACCTTTAAGTTTGGTTTGACAGCATTGGCCGACAACACATTCCGCTTGGTTGTGGATGAAATTAAACCACTGTATCCGAGATACAGAGTTGAAGGCGCCCTTGATGGAGAGCCCCAAGCTGCCAAGTACGTTTTTATCCTAATACCAAGTTAATCTTACTTTAATGTGTGTTTTTATAGGTTGGAACTGCTTGACCGCACGCAGGAGGAAGTTTCACTTAAATCGGGCCAAAACAAAGTTGTCATAAAAGCCGCTCCATTCAAGATCGAATTCTATCAAGGAGATAAATTAGTAACGGTTGTTAACGGAAGGGGACTATTCACCTTCGAGCACCTCCGAGCTAAAAGAACCGAAGGGTAGGTCATAAGAAATATAATAGAATGATTTGTTGATAATTTGTGTTTTAGCGGCGATGTTGTGAGTGATCTAGATCAGCAACCACCTGCACAGGTATGTGTTACTCCTTTATGTTTAGTTTAGTTTTTAATGATTGGGTGTAGGAGGACCCGGGCGCATGGGAAGAGAATTTCAAATCTCACCATGACACAAAACCAAGAGGTCCAGAGGCAGTCGCCCTTGATGTTAGTTTCCCAGGAGCCCATCGAGCTTACGGCTTACCTGAACATGCAGATCGGTTTTCGCTTCGATCCACGGGTGCCGGAGGCAGTGATCCGTACCGTTTGTACAATTTGGATGTGTTTGAATATGAATTGGACTCGCGCATGGCTATTTATGGAGCTGTTCCTGTTTTGTATGCCCATGGGTGAGGATTTATTTACGTTTTTAGATTTTAACTAATTAAGTTATCGAGTTGGGGGAGACTTGCAGGGATTCACATGTAAAAGTTAATGTTGGAATCACTCTGGCAACTTTTTCACCTGGTATATAATAATATAAAATAATCAGTTTGACTGAGGAATTTATTAGTGAGCTACAGTCTATTTGTTGGAAGTTAGTTAAACCTGAGTATTTGAATAATAGTATTATAAATTTATTTAATAGAGAAAACAATAAAAATTACTAAACCCCAGAGTTTGTGGATGACAAATAATGTTAAAATTACGGTTTCAATCAGAAATATGAATCGCTAGATTTAAAAGGACAGGTCTGAGAGGTCAGATATGAACTTTTAATTGAATAAGAATGGACCTTGTGGAAGGAATTAAAGAAAAGCAATATCTATGATTACTTTCACAAGATAGGGATTCCTTGCAGAGTTAATAAAGTAAATTTAATAAATAATCATTCAACTCTAGTAAACTTCCCACCCCAACTGATCAAACATACTTACTTAGAATTTTATCAGTTAGTATTACTCAAGAAGTGATACTATAAAAATGTAATGTTTAACTTAACAAATTCCCTAAAATAACTACCATTTTTATGCTGATAATACACAAATGTAATATAACTTTAAACACTTCCATTAAAATTAAAGATTATAGTTGATATATAGAAAATTGCGTGGAAAATCTGTCTTGTGGACCACAACACAAAAGATTTATTCTTCAGCGACACTGCAAAAATCGAATCTAAGCTTGTGTATTATTTAACAGTTACATTCCTTCAAACACAAAAATAATTATAAATTATAATTTAGTATAGGTTTAAGTGGAAGTTGTTATCCAAACTTCTCGTAATTGGGTTTCAAAACTAGTGGTTAATATGATTCTATTACAAGAGATATTAAAATATTAATAAGTTTTTTAATAACTTAGGCCTGTGCGACACGGCATAGAATTTTGTATTACACTCTGTAGATTCATGTTCTAAAACCTACGGAATTTTATACAAAGTCGGCGCCGCATCGATGCGCAAACGAGCCATTTTTAGTGTTGATTAACAATCACAGAGGGCAGAGAAGAATGTGTTTATCCCACCTGCCGACACTCAACGCACTTTCTCTTACTTCGCTCGCGTTTTTTTACTGCTGCAGCTTGTTTGCTTTGTCGTGCGTTCATGTAAAATAAATAAATAAAAGCGCTACGAACTTGTGCATTCACCTAATATTATAAAATCTTGTTAGAATTCTACTTTATCGACAGTCACATGACTATTTTGACAGTTTTCTCACAGATGTCAACGTAATTTGCACCTCTGCGCATGCTCACAAACAGCAGTTTGTGCAAAGTCGGCGTCGTATCGATGCGCAAACAAGCAATTTTAGTGTTTGTTAACAATCACAGAGGGCAAAAAAGAATATGTTTGTCACTTGTTTAGGTACCCCGCCCTGCCGACACCCACCCACTGTCGCTTGTCTCGCTCGCGGACTTTATTGCTGCAGTTTGTTTGCTTTGTCGCGCGTTCTTGTAAAATAAATAAATAAAAGCGCTACCAACTTGTGCATTCACCTAATATTATAAAATCTTGTTAGAATTCTACTTTATCGACAGTCACATGACTATTTTGACAGTTTTCTCACAGATGTCAACGTAGTTTGCACCTCTGCGCATGCTCACAAACAGCAGTTTGTGCAAAGTCGGCGTCGTATCGATGCGCAAACAAGCAATTTTAGTGTTTGTTAACAATCACAGAGGGCGAAAAAGAATATGTTTGTCACTTGTTTAGGTACCCCGCCATGCCGACACCCACCCACTGTCGCTTGTCTCGCTCGCGGACTTTATTGCTGCAGTTTGTTTGCTTTGTCGCGCGTTCTTGTAAAATAAATAAATAAAAGCGCTACGAACTTATACATTAACGTAATATTGTAAAATCTTGTTAGAATTCTACTTTATCGACAGTCACATGACTATTTTGACAGATTTCTCATAGATGTCACCGTAATTTGCACCTCTGCGCATGCTCACAAACAGCAGTTTGTACAAAGTCGGCGTCTTATCGATGCACAAACAAGCAATTTTAGTGTTTGTTAACAATAAATACATAATATCGCTACAAACTTATGCATCCATCTAATATTTCGAAAGCTTGATAGAATTCTACTTTATCGACAGTCACATGACTATTTTGACAGTTTTCTCATAGATGTCACTTTTTGGGCATGCTCGCAGACAGAATTTTGTACACAATTCTTTGCCGCGTCATACAGGCCTTATGCACTAGAAATAACAAGCGCCATTATTTTCTATAAATCTGTAAAAATAGAAAATAAATAAATAACTAAATGATTATTGGGGTTTTCTTGATAATCTTTTTGTCAATGATTTTAAAAAATATAATTGGGGTCTTAACATAGCTTTATATTTTGCTTGTAAGGTTCATCCCATATCCAGTCAACTAATGTTTAAACCTTCATGGAACTAATTTTTATTAAATTCGTGGACGTGCAGTAAAATGTAAAGGGCACGGAAAAGAACAAGTTAAAGAGCTTGAAATGTTAATTTGTGACTTATCAAATTGTAAACATTTTCCACTCTCACAAATCTGTTTTTGATTTAAATAAATGCAAGCGTTTTCTGCAAATTATTGAAAAGATGATTTATGCATTGCTTTAAATTATATGAAATGTTCAGTATACAGTGCGGTTGGTTTTCCATTACACACTTATACTGATTTCATTAAAATCAAGCAGTAACTTTAAGTACTTTTTGTACATTTTCGTAATACAACACCCTGTATTTGTTTGACAATTGGAAAACCGAAGTCTGAGCATAGTATTATTTTCTTGTAACCAATATATGAGGTCGTAACAGTATAAAAGAAATGACCAAAAATAGAGTTTGCAAATGCCACTGTCGAAAATAAGTTTTATTTTCAATATCGCACATTACATGATAAATATTACAGCATAACAATAATACAACAGCGAAAACCCCGTCTGCGCACACCATGTAGTTACGGAGTTACAGCACTCCATGTTAAAAACTTTCACGCTCCCTGGTGGCGGACCGCGTAACCCGATCATATTGGCGCACTTTCCAACGGCCGCATTTCTCTAGCTCGTCTTCTCTGAAAAACACAAGCTGAAGAAGATTATCAATATTTACAAAGAAAAACGGCCCCCGGCGGAAAAATGAAGCGGTTTTCGCAGACGAGCCGTGGACACGTGCCCCGATTGTCCGAATTTTTAGCGACACCATCTGTAGACTCCATCGTTTTGACATTTTTCGCGCTGAAGACGGTCGTTTTCGACAACGACGCCCTGGACCAGAATTATACAGCAAGGATAACTCTAACCAACCGCGCAAACCGCAGGCGCCAACGTCAATCGACAACTCGGCGGTGCGTCTCCAACAACAGTGCAGCGATGAACTTAATTCGATTTTTGGCGATGAAACACCATCAAGGACCGGTGTTTATCGATGGTTTACCGAATTCAATCGTGGCCGTAGTTCGCTCAACGACGAATTTCGTGAAGGTTGTCCAAAATCGGTTGTTGTTCCGAAACACATTGATGCGGTGCGTGAACTGATACTGCAAGATCGTGAGATTGAAGTATCCTTGGAAATTAGTGGGTCCACCATACATTCAATATTGCATGAACATTTGACCGTAAAGGAGATTTGTTCGCGTTGGATCCCACATAATTTGACAATCGCTCAAAAACAAGCTCGTGTCAATTGGTTGGAAGAAATGCACAAAAACTTCAATCGCGATGCTTTAAAACATGTGTATGAAATCGTGACAGGTGACGAATCGTGGTTCTACGCGTATGAGCCTAAAAGTAAACAGCAGTCGACTGTATGGGTCTTCCAAGGCGAGCCAAACCCAACAAAAGTCGTTCGTGCTCGAAGCACTTCAAAGCAAATGGTCGCTTATTTTTTCGAAAAAAGCTGGACATGTCTCAACCGTACCATTGGTGCAACGTAGAGCGGTCAATTCTGAATGGTATACAACCATTTGTTTGCCACAAGTCTTCGGGGAAATAAGGAAAACAAACCGCCGAAGACGGATCATTCTCCACCACAACAATGCGAGCTCTCACACATCGGCTCAAAGAAGTGACTTTTTGACCACTCAAAACGTCTATTTGATGAATCATCCGCCGTATAGTCCTGATTTGGCACCCAATAACTTCTTTTTATTCCCGAACATCAGAAATAAATTGCGAGGTCAACGTTTTTCGACACCTGAAGAAGCGGTTGATGCGTTCAAAATGCATGTTTTGGAGATATACCTCAATCGGAGTGGAAAAAGTGCTTCGAAAATTGGTTCACACAGATGCAAAAGTGTATTGATCTTCATGGAGAATATTTTGAAAAACAATGAAGCCATTTTCGATGATAAATATTTGTTTTTGTTCTCCAATCCCGAAATATAGAAGGCAACCCTCGTACTAACCGACGTATACCTTGCTCTTAGAATTCTTGTGGCTGCTGATTGAAGAACTCTTCCACAGCTATCTGTACTTCTGCGTCAGACTCAAAATGCCGACCTTTTAACACCTTTTTTAGTGGTGCAAAAATATGGAAATCGCAACGCGATAGATCCGGGCTATAGGGTGGATGCGCTAAAACCCTGCATTTCTTTCGTTGAAGACTTTCTTTTACCACATTAGTAACATGAGGCCTAGCATTGTCGTGCAGCAAAATGACCCCATGCGTAAGTTTTCCTGGACGTTTCCGTCTTATTGCTTGATGAAGCTTTCATTGTATAGATTTGCATTGACATTTACTCCAGGTTCCTTAAACCCTATCAACAAGGGTCCTTCATGGTCGAAAAGAAATGTTAACATCACCTTGTCTGCAGAAGGTTGTGTTTTAAACTTCTTCGGTGGTGGTGAACTTGAATGTTTTCACTGCATCGACGATAACTTACGGGATGGCTCGTAGTAATAGCACCGAATTTCGTTAGCGGCAACTATTGACAGAAGAAAGTCATCACCATTTTGCATATAGTCTGTGATGCAGAGAAGCCCATTCGCAAGCATTTTTGTTCATTAGACAAAAGACGAGGAATCCATTGCGAACATACTGTGCTGTAACCCAGATTACGAACGATACTATGGACAGATCCTACACGCGCACCAACAATTTCTCTAATTGTAATTCGACGATTTTCACACATGCCATATTGTTTTCTGTTAATGCAGTACACCGCGCACCTGGTCGCGGCTTATACATAGTTCCCTCTTTTCCATTCTTAAATTTTCGGTACCATTCCTTCACAGTTGTTGTTTTCCAGACTTAAGTCGATTAAAGATAGATTTCAGTAGAGCAAACCTCGTAAATGGTTCAAAATATCTTGATGAAAAACGATATCGTTGCTGCTTTGCATCAAGTTCCAGGGATCAGACTGGATGAAATTTGGTTCCAACAAGAGGGTTGCCCTGCCCACAATACGTTAGCAGTACGGAAATACTTAGCAAATACTTTTCGTAATCGTGTAATTAGAACCTTAAGCACAATTCTTTGGCCGCCTAAATGCCCGGACTTGTCATTTGCAGATTTCTTCGTGTGTCCTTATATTAAGTTAAAAAAATTTTGGATTTGAAGAAGACGGAGCTACCATATTTGACGAACTGCGAATTAAAATTCAGGATGCATTTGCAACTTCTTCTTCTTCTCTATCAATCTTTATTAGTCGATCTTTGGATATAGATCTCCCCAAGGTTCTTCGACTTTGTCCTGTCTTGTGCCTTGTTTATCCCGTTTGTGCCTACAACTATTACCCCACAAATGCTTGCTAATGTGAGAACCGGATTTTACAAAGCAGATATTGTAAATAATATTTTGCTTCAGTTAAATTCTTGGTAGTGCTAGAGTTGATTATTTAGTTGACTTTAACTTAAAAATGTTGTTTGCTTTGTCCATTATTATTTTATTTATTTTATTCGCTTATACCAAGACTTAATATGCAATGTTTTTGTCACTTCTTTATTAATTTGTGGAAAGCTATTGTAATAGATATTGGTAATGCAAAATGAAAAATACTTTCACGCTTGCATGCTGTTAAATTAAATTACATCCACGATAAATCTGATTTTAATTCTGGTGCCTTGAATACTTTAAATTTTGAAGCTCACAGTCATTTACTGATTTGTTTAGATATTAAAACACTTTCATATCTAGAGTTTTTGGATATTCACACAATCATGATTTCGTTGTTAATAAAAATATCCTACATTTATCAAGGCGCATCGCGTTACGCGCAGCGTTAAATTGTACGTACACTGAACGAAACATATAAATAAGATATAAATCATCTTTCAAATGGTTTGAGGGTGACACTTACATTTACTTAAACTAAAAACTGCACGTTTGATAGGGGAAATTCCTCATAATTCAATAGTCTCAAGCTATTAATATTTCAATCCCCTGATTTTGTATTTGTACATGTCTTGAGCGGTTGCATAGCGGAACACTACGGACGCTGGTCAAACGGTATTCGTAATGCAGCACCATTCGCGCTGGTCAGTACTTAATCGGATCGGTGGACCAATGTATTGGCATATACAACCGATCGTACTTCGAAGGGTACGTAAAGCCGTCGGTTCCGATTATCATACGAACATCTTTGACAAGCGTAAACCATGTAGTGGAACTCTTTTCTGTTCGACGGTTTACGCTAGCCTCCTGCCCGGCATACGTGCAAAGAGGGCTCATAAAACCTACGCATTGTAGGTAATTAACAGACCATTGGCCTATACCCAGAAGAAGAAGAAGACACGTATTTTTATAATGTACTACTTATACATATGTCAAGATTCAAGCATTAGTTGACTTGACATGGAAAGACCCAGCGTTTTCCTATTTTATTTTAGCAACCTTCAATGCCTGTATTTTTAAATGTTTAGCCCTGAAAGTACAACAGGCGTCTTTTGGCACAACGCTGCTGAAACATGGGTCGACATATCTAACAGCAAGGACACCAACGTTGTTTCTTCCATTGTCAATCTAGTGTCGGGTCAAAGAACCGAAGTAAACATAGATGCCTACTTCATGAGTGAAAGTGGCATTGTGGATTTATTCGTCATGTTGGGACCTACCCCCAAAAAAGCCGTACAACAGTATGCTAAACTTACCGGCACCGCACCCTTACCTCAGGTAACTTGCTAATATTAACACTATCGCATTCTAAAATTCTGCTCGTAGTACTTCACTTTGGCTTACCATCAATCCCGCTGGAACTACAATGATGAAATCGATGTCCGTACGGTTGTGGAGAAATTTGACGAGTACGATTTTCCTCTTGATGTCATGTGGCTGGACATTGAATACACGGATGGGAAGAAGTACTTCACTTGGGACCCAATTAAGTTCCAGCACCCTCAAATCATGCAACAGAACCTTACCGCGACCGGGCGCAAGTTGGTGGCCATTATTGACCCACATATTAAGAGGGAAGGAGGCTACATTGTCCATGAGGATTGTCTGGCTAATGATTATTATACCAAAAATAAAGATGGAAATGTTTATGAAGGTAAGTCAGAAAATTATTACTTATGGGAAATCGTATACAGGGTGGATTCCCAAGGAAATATGTCGGATATTATTGTAAACAACCATAATAAATCCTTCATATATGGAGAAAAATTTTCCATAAATACAATAAAAGGCAATTTATTGTAATACAAATAAACAAATATGATAATAATTGACTAGAAACTGCATATAAACTAATGCTGTAGAGCAGGGGTCTCCAAACTACGGCCCGCAAGCACCACCAATCCGGCCGGCGGTAGCGGGCCCGGTATCCGGCCCGCCATAGTTTATTTTGATTACATTGTAAAATTTACAATGTAAGTAAATCATACAAAATAATACTAAGATGTTTTTATTTAATGACCAATTAACAAACATAATAACTGACATACACAATGAAATTGAACATTTTAACTGTAATTAATGATATGAGATTTATCCTAAAAACTTACAATAAGTGACATAATGAAATTAAACATTATAATTATGATTAATGAGATTTATGTAGCTGTAACTTTCCACCGACAATTGTTTGCAGTTGTGCATCAAGTTTACTAGTGGAAATTATCAGCAGCGACTTCAAATGCTCATCAGTTAATTTGCATCTTTTTTTTGTACATATATTTCATTTTGGAGAATGGTTTTTCACACAGATAAGTAGTGCCGATAGCGCAAAAAAAGCTACGAGCAAATTTATGCAACTGATCAAACTGTGTGAGTGGAAGGCTCTTATAAAATTCCAGGAATGCTGACTTTAAATATTTTTCTTTAAAAATATCGCTACACTACAAATCAATTATTTCCATTTGAAGTTCTGGGGCAAGGGTTTCTATATCGGCGTTAAAAGGATTTTGAAAAATCTTAATATCGTTTGCAATTGCATCAAAATCTGAAAACGAGAATCAAATTTTATTTTTAAAGCACCCAAAGCTTCAATTGCGAAATCTACCGGAAATGGAGTCTCAGTTTGCTGACTGAATGTTTAGCATGTATTAAAATACATCAAACATTTTTTGTTCAATTGAGATTGAAACAAAACAATTTTTTGTCGATAGGACTTAATATGAGCCAGTAAATCATGTAGAAGCTGGTTTTCTCCTTGTAATTTTAAATTAAGGTCATTCATATGTTCAGTTAAATCTGTATAAAATGATACCTTCCATAACAACTCAGTGTTTTGTAACTCAGCCAGAAGATGATTCCTTTCATTCAAGAAAATTTCGATTATTGCTCGGAGCTCAAAAAATCGCGTTAGAACTTTTTCGCAGCTACACGGAATTGACGATGATTGAGCGCATGTGATCTGATATAATTGACAGCTGACATAACTGGCTTTAAAACTGACATATCCAAGTATTTTCCGCTCAAAGACTGTTGATGAATGATGCAATGTACGATTAATGGTTTTGAACCACCGTCATTTTATACGGCCTTTGATACGAGAGCAACGACACCTTTTTTCACACATGTTTTTGCTACCATCACTAGTGATGCACTTCAAGTTTTTCCATCATTTTTAACTCCTTAAAAATATCTTCTCCAGTGGTCGTGCCGTGAATGCTATGAACGTCAAGAAGCTCTTCATATACTTGATAATTTTTATCTCTCCCTTGAATAAAAAGTACCACCTGAGCAGTATTTGAAACATCTGTTGACTCATGCAGGGCCAAAGAGAACCACTCTTAAGTGTCGTTTTTTGTCAGACAATTGAGTTAATATATTTTCTGCAATATCATGTGTTCTTCGAGCCACAGTGTTTGCTGACAAACCGATGTTTTTAAATAAATTAGCTTTTTCTGGACACATTTTCTCTGCTGCTGCAATCATGCAATCCTTAATTAATTCGCCGTCAGTGAATGGTTTCCCATGTTTCGCTATTGAATGAGCCACGCGGAAACTAGCACGAGTTGCTGCTTCTGCTTCATATTGCCTTATTACTTGACTCAATCACGAAATATTGATATCCCCATTGCTCATTAAATGTTCTGCCCACACTATCTATCATTCGTTTCTTTTCCATATTTATACAAATTTATACAAAAGGGACGTAACTTCAAAACAAAATAATGCTAATTAATACTATTAAGAGCAGTTGTTCTGGTGTAAACAAAATGAACTGGATTTATCTTTAGACACTTTTAATTAAATTAAACACTAACAATTAAACACACTAGTCGCACTATATTTCGCTTTTCAGATCGCACTTGTTGCTCCGAATTCAAACTTTGGAATTGTCCAACTCTCGGTTGTCTCCCGCATTTGTACCACACGTCCTCGGTGCGTAGAACATATTCGAAAACTCTTGAAAGTACTCGAATCTTCCAGACAACCGATCATGCAGCAGAACTTTTCCAGAACATGCTCTAGCTCTGCTACTCGCTACTGGATGGCGTTGTGTATTTCGACTAACCAAACATAATTGACTTTTTTGCGTAATTCCGCCTTTCCCCACAAGATGGCGCTACACTACTGTAGCTTTGCCACGTCCTGCACTTAATTTCTCTATTCTCCGTAAGATGTCACTACTATACATTTAGCATGGTCGTAACAATACGTAACGCGCAACGGCTATCTCCGCCGCAATGAAATGTCCTTGACACTTGCCCGTAAGTACCAACCGAAATTGGGAACGGAGCGGAGTCCGCCCCCGCGCCCTGCGCCATAGATATCGCACTCAGCGGCTAGTTCCAGTATGAAAATTTGCGCGTAATTCAAAACTACAGTATGTTGGTATGATGAGCTAGCTAGGTCTTGGCCTTTGGAACTTAGCGGAGGACTCAGTGTGGCCTTTAGGCTGAACAGTTTGGAGACCCCTACTGTAGAGCAGTAAAATTGCCGCCAATCCGCTTCAACTTTCCCGCACGTTTACCATTCTCGCACTTTCACTCACTCACCATCACCTTGACGTCATTTACCGCACTTCCCTTCCGTACCTCTTCACTTCACTTCACTTCACGTCACCCTTCGCATACACACTCTTCCCGTCCATTCCGTTATGTTGTGTTGCCCTAGGTCTCTCTTCAGCCTGGCTCCCTCATCCATCACTCTTCGTCCTCGCTCGCTGGGTCCTATGTCCTCTCGTTCATCCTATTCATCTGGGTCCGCTCTTCTGCTTCGCTCATCGCTTTCTTTGCGGGACATCATAGTTTTCACCCCCTTTAATATGGCGTTCCAGTCCGCCTCTTTCCCGACCATAATGTTAATCAGGTTTTCCGGCCGTATTTGCTGCCCTACTTCATTGTTCATTTCCTGTCTTATTGCTTCCCATTCTGGGCACTGGAAAAGCGTGTGTTCGGCAGTGTCAAGGGTGTTGGCGCAGTAGACGCATGTTCCTACTTGCGTTTTCCCTATCCGAAGTAGGTAGCTTGCAAAGCTGCCGTGTCCCGTGAGTGCCTGGGTCAGGTGGTAGTCGCTCTCTCCATGTGTTCTGTTAACCCAAACTTCAATGTCGGGTATCAGTCTATGGGTCCAGGCGCTAGAGCTCCATCCTTCCCATCTTCTTTGCCATGCTCTTAGGGTTGACTCCCTCTCTGCCACCCTCTCAGCTTTAGTTTTACCCTGGTTGTTTGCTCTTTCGGTTGCTTGTATCTCCCATGGGATGGTCCCCGCTAGCACCAGCGCAGTCTCCGTTGCGATTGTTCTGTACCCCCTTGTTATGGCTAGCGCCATCCTTCTCTGTGCCGTTAAGGCTATTCCTCTGTATTTCCTATATCGGAAAGCCTCTAACCATATCGGCGCTCCATACAGGAAAACAGAGTCCGCTACTGTGGCTAGCAGCCTACGCCTAGCCTCCCCTGGGCCCCCTATTCTGGGCATTATCTTTGACAGTGCTGCTACAGCTTTTCCTGCCTTTTTGGCTGCTTCGTTAACCTGTTCACCAAACCTAAGGTTCCGGTCAAAAACAATTCCCAGGTATTTTACCGAAGATTTTGGCTCCACGGTTTCGCCCATCAGCTTGAAGTTTATTGGTCTTCGTGCCATTTTTCTTCCGCTTAACATAACGGCCTCCGTCTTCTCCGGGGCTAGCTCCAGCCCGTTCTCTCCTAGCCAGGCCCTG
>JABXWE010000891.1:0-40269 GCA_014611495.1 Limonius californicus | reverse complement strand
TACTTTATATTATATACTACATACATGTACGATGTACTTTGTATTATATACTATGTACTATGAACTATATACTATGTGCTGTGTGCTATGTACTATGTGCTAAGTGCATTGTGTTGTATGCTGTATACTATATGATATATGTTACCTATTTTATGTTACATGTTACAATGTTACATGTTTGATTAACCTCAGCTATGCCCTGTTAAAGTTTTTTTGCACATGTTTAGTATCACCCTGTATATGTACATGTATATATTATTACTTTATATTATATACTACATACATGTACGGTGTACTTTGTATTATATACTATGTACTATGAACTATATACTATGTGCTGTGTGCTATGTATTATGTGCTATGCGCTTTGTGTTGTATGCTGTATGCTATATGATATATGTTACCTATTTTGTTACATGTTACTATGTTACATGTTACAATGTTACATGTTACATGTTAGATGTTACAATGTTACATGTTACAATGTTACATGTTACACATTACATGTTATATGTTATATATTATGTATATTATATTATATGATATATAATGATCAGGCTCTACACATGAATAATGATTTGGAAACAACGGATATATTTCAAAATTTCATTTAATTCGAAATAATAGTTTTTGTTAACACTGTCGACGCTGATTAACATTTTTACAGCTGTTAGAGGTTCAAAATCAATGTACTATCAAATTTACAGAACTCTTTGTTACTATATTGTTTTTGTGAAAACAATTGCTATGGAGCTTTGCTAACCCAAAAAGTGGTTATTAGAAAATGTCGGTCTGTGGACATACCTATGTGTACTCGTCGATATTTTCGAAATTGAGAAATCTAATTACTCATCCAGACAATAAGCTTTTGAAACAATCCGAAACCCGAAGCGGAAGTTACACCTATTCTTTTAGTACCGTTCATTTTGGAAAAGCTTATCTGCCATTTTGAAACAAACGGTACAGAGAGTCTTAATATAGATATAATGGTTTCTTGTAAAACTTTCCAATTTCAAAATAGCAAAACTTTTGAAAATTCCTACTTCAAGATATTTTCAAAAAAATATTTTTCGGAAACTATTCAAAGACTTTTGATTATATTTTGTGACGTGATAGAGACATACACAACCCACTAAAATGTTTTTTTATTTATTAACAAAGTAAGTTTAACGCCTTATTACTCAGAGCATATTAATCTTATAGAATTAAAAATTCAGCTGCTAGGGGCATTAGAATAAATAAAAATGTTCGATAATAAATTCCAAAAATAAAATGTTAGAAATATTTTTCACAAATGGCTCTGAGGATTTTCATAATAGCTTGTGAAGTGATAAAGACCTTCAAAACTCTATTAATATAGCTTAAATCAAACAAAGTAAGTTAGATATTCCTGACGCGAAGCAGGACATTTGGGCTCAGCTGTTTTGGTGCCGCCATATTGTCGCTACCATTTTGGCACTGACCTTTTGGCGCCAGCCGTTTTGGAGCTGGCCGTTTTAGCGCCGGGAGATTTGGGCGCCATTATAATTTTATTATTCTTACAAACTTTTATTTATTTTCACTAGTTTGTTCGTATGTATGTTAGGGTCACTATTTGTAGACACTACATTATAATACATGTTTATATATTTCTATTGCAATAAAATGTAAATATGTTCAAGTTCGAATCGAATCTAACTTAATTTCACTCTAACTTTTAACAGTTTTTGAAAAAAGTTTTTATAAAAATTTACTATATTGGGGTTGGTTGCCAACTGGGAATTGGGCGTCGAAACGTCCTGGCGGCAAAATGACCAGCACCAAAACGACCAGCGCCAAAACGGCGGCGGCCAATTATAACGTACCGTTACTGACGTGCTTGATTTAGAAATTCGAATATGTTAGTTAGGCATCATTATAAAGCTATTTTTACGTACATTACGTAGAATGCAGTTATATTAGAAGTGCTGCGAGCTTGTAAGCATATCCACATCAGACATAAGTTTGCACTTACTATTGCTTTAAAGCTTGAGTGTAATATCAAAAATGTTTATCCTTAGGCTTCAAACGAATCCACACAGGGATTATTATAGCAAGTGACCGGCAGCGAAGTATTTTTATATGAAGTCAAAACTAAAGACTTAATCAGAAGTCCATTTAGGACGAAAAGCAGAGAACTTAAAGAATTTTGTAAATTCCTTAATATAGCACGGTTTTTATATTTATTTTAATAGTCTATTCAGACTTCAACTCTTCACCCTCTTCTCCGCGGCAAGGAACTTGTATGGACGTTTTATCACGTTCTGAAACAACGTTATGGCCCCTGTTTAAGTAGATATAATAATGGCAGGTACGTACAAGCCTGCGACTATTATGTGGAGTGGTCGAGTTGCAGCGACTGCACACATTGCCATTGCGGTCTACTTAAACAATGGTAGTATCTACCCGGTATCTAACATAGTGTATCAATATTCTATCTCTGTTATGCTAGACAATAACGCTGGTCTATTCAAGGACTTAAGTTTCGGTGAAACGTGCCCTTCTCTTGACTGAAATATGAGTTGCTATCGGAGGCAACTAAAAACTCCTTTTAATTTTTTTACTGTAGACAATTATCAGTAACATAAGAAACGATAATAAATTGCTCTTTTATCAAGGATAGTCGGATCAGAGTTCATAGTATATCGTTAAACGATAAGGTGCAATGTACAATGGCTCTCGTTTTACTCAAGTTGTATTCTGTAGTTTTTATTGAGATATTTGCAGCCATTTTTTAATGAATCTTTTCAGCTTTTGATTTGTCGGCATGTATTGGAAATCTGAAATCTAATCTATTTTAGAAAGTCAAATAGATATACAAAGAACTATTACCGAGTCCAAAATTGAAATAACAGAGCTGACTTCACTTTAAAGAATGTTGAAATATAAAACTGAAAGTAAATACCTAAAATGGAACAGAAATTTGACATGGTCTACATATTTCTTCTTAGTCGAGTCTTTCCACTTTAAACCGTATTATGATGTTAAAATTTCACAATATGAATTGTTACCGCTCTACACTTATCGAATTTTGGTAGTTTCTCAATGAACGTGGTATCCACTACCGATAAGGGTAAATAAAACAAGTAGTAAAGAAAAACATTTAACCACAATTTAAAATATCAAGCATATGGCGAATCTTACTCACATCGTACTCTATATCTTAAATCCTCCCGTTTGTAGTAATACTAGCCAGTTAATTACTCTAAAACTTAATGCTGCGGGTTAAAAACCTAAGCATAATATATCTATTTTCTAAAGCTTCCTGTTTTTGAGAAATTACAAAAAACTCTGTTTTTTAAATAGTACACCTTGTAGGCGGCCGTGGGTTAAGGTTAGCGCGTTAGACTTCTACGCTGAAGGTCCTGGGTTCAATTCCCAGTACCGGAACATCGGATTTATGGACATTCTCCCTCGCAAGGCAATGGCAAACCAGCTAAGTATTCTGCCTAGTAAATCGTCTCTTGAGTAGAAGTGTTTACACTTCCCGTGGTTCGGAGCCCACGTTAAGCTGTAGGTCCTCTATGTGATGTACTTTGTCGTATTCAGATAAATTGATTTTTTTGTGAAAAATACATTTCTTTCTTCCAATGGTTTAAAATCTTCCACAAAAACGAATAATACCTTCAAGTCATGATCTTCTACCCTCATTATACAGGGTGTTAAAGAAGTCGATCAAATAATTTCAAGGGGTGAAACTTTTGGTTTTAGTCCATAGTTTATTTATAAATTAGTGTCAAAGTTCGTACCGCAAAATTTTCGCAATTCTTAAATTGTCTTTACTGACAATTTGACTTAGTATAATGCAAACCGAATTATTACAAGAAATGGAACAATTTAGTATTGTTATGTTTCAAGTAGAAGAAAATATAAGAGATCTAGAAATAGAAGAAAACTTAGAAATTGAAGGAACAGGCAAATTTAAGTATTTGGGGTTTACAGTGACAAAAGAGGCAACGACAGAGGAAGAAATTAAAAGCAGACTGGCGCTAACTAGAACATGTATAAGCCAACTTAACTTAATCTTATGGGACAGAGATATAACTAAGAACACCAAATGCCGGATATACAGTACAATGGTACAGAGTATAATGACCTTCGGGGCAGAAGTATGGGTTACCAACAAGACAAACAAGGGAAAGATATCAGCAACGGAAATGGAGTTTTGGAGGAGATGCTACAGGCTAACCAGAATGGATATAGTGTCGAACGAGGAGATACGGAGAAGAATGGGAAGAGAAAAAGATGCCAACATATATAGACGAAAAACGGTTGTTATGGTACGGACACGTTAGAAGGGCGGAAGAACATAGATGGATAAAAAATATGACAGAATGGAGTCCCATGGGAAGATGAAAAAGAAGAAGGCCAAGGAGATCATGGCGCAAGGAAGTAGACGAAGCAATGGAAAATCGAGGGCTTCAAGAGGGGGAATGGAACAACAGAGAAGAGTGGAGAGGAAGGTTGAGAGAAGGAAGACAGTGACGACTGTGCAAATCCTTTATATATACATATATTTCAAGTAATAGTACTAAAAGTTTGAACGGCACTGGTTGCTGCTTCCTATTTTCATTTTAAATTAATTATGCCTAGTTACTAGATCTGTGGTGGTAGCTCAGTTGGCAGAGTGCTTGCTGAATATAGTATGAGTTCGACTTCCCAGCATTACCATGTAGCGTATAAAAATCGTATACTGCAACCTACCACACACAATTCCCCAATCCGGTTGGTAAGCGTGTCATTCGTATTCGACGTTAAATTGCAAGTCTTTCGTGTTTCTACCTTAAAGCTGAGGAAAAACAGCAGTGAGACGAGAAGGTTGTTAAAGATGATCGTGACTAGATTGTAGAACTACAAAAACTGAATACCAGCAGTTTTAAAATTTTGCGGCAACAACATTAATTTATGATGAAACTACGGACTAAACCAAAGGTGGTTCAAAGCTTTTTGACTTCATTTGACACCTAGATTGAAATGATGTAACTGACTGCCCTAACACCCTCTATATTTTTTACGAAGGCATAACCTACAGTTTTGGAGTAATTATCTGGCTTGTATTATATAAGTGGAGATAACAAAGCATAGCTACACAAATTATGTTCTGTTTACACTTTTGATGGATAATCAATAGCCAACCACGAAAAGAAAAAAAAAAGAGTTGTTAGAAGAAAATATTAAAGAAGTGCCTTGGAATTTACCTAAAAGGAGCTTGCTGAAGTAAAACTACAGCAAGAATAAAATAAATTTAGAAACATAACCTTGAAAGTAAAAAAATATAATAAACTACAATCATTTAGCACAACAATAATAAATGTAAACTTCATTTGTTTTTAGTATTCAGCCACCATAGATGAAATCATGCCACAATCCAGAACGGATATGTGATGTCACATTTGAAGAGTAAACAAAAACATAACCTCATAGTACACTTATTGTGTATGTGGTGGGTATTTGACGTTCAAAACATATTCTTCCTTACATAAATTATACTTGTACCCATGGAGAATATAAACTATCAATTAGCAATAACCATATCGCATGGGTGTATCTCCAAACCTAATAATTTTGAGAAAACAAGCCTGACGATGGGGTTTTTATTACTCTGAAACCGCGATTTTATATATTGATAGTGGATGAAACGCAATCAGTTTTAAAAAAAGAGTTTTATTGATTCAAACATTACATTTGAGGCTAACACAACAAATTAAATGTGTAAATTTAAACATCTTATCATTAGTATGTCGTTAGTTTATCTACATACTGTGATCTTGGAATGCTTTAAAAGCATTGAAATAGACACTGTTGCCTAAATTTCTTAACCAGTTACCTGAAAGGTACTAGAATTTAATACATTTATTTGATATTTACGTCTCATCAAAGTTATACTACGTCCTTGCAGAAAAAACAGATTAAATTATTTGACAATCATTCAAATTATCATAACAAAGGAGATTCTACCCGTGGAATCGCTAATAAACTCCAGTGTAATGAATCAACCGTTGTTTGAGTAATTAGCAAGGTATGCCAAAATTGGAAAAATTTAAGCCCTGGAGTGGCCGGTCAAAATAGCCTCTGCTACAAATGATGGTGTGTTAAGAAGAACCAGTCTGGTTTACAGGAGCCTTAGCTCTATAGAACTGACCAAATTATGATTAAAAGCTACTAGCGTAAGTTTGTGTACATCCACTGTGAGAAGAAGACTTTAATTTTGGACTCCAAGATGTAGAGACCGAAAAAATCCATCTGAATCGTTAGCGATGGGCAAAGGAACATCGTCACTCAACATCAGAACAGTGGCAGAAGGTCCTGTTCATTGATGAGTCCACTTTTACTATCAATAATTATGCTGGGAATACCTGTCAGAAAGTTTCCTGGGAAAGAATTTTCACCAAAATGCGTACTTCCACCAATATAGCACGTTGGTGCATGTCTGCCAAAGAAGTTAATCGATTATATATAGTTTCGGGGATGATGAATTCCACAGAATATATTCAAGAACTGCAGAATAAGATGCTACCTAATGGGAAAGATTTGTTTGGAGAAGAAAAGTTTATTTTCCAGGATGACAATGCATCTTGCCATAGAGTAAAAGAGGTTCAATCTAGGATGTCGATCAACAAGGTCGATACAATGAATTGGCCAGCACAATCCCCAAATCTTAATCCCATCGAAAACTTATAGCAAATGACAGCTAACATCATATCGAAGAAAAAACAGACAAAAAACTGATTTAATTGAAGCTTTTATAATGTTTTGTTTCATTGCATGTTCAAGGAAGAACTTGGAGAACTAATAAATTCCATGCCAAGTAGGTGCAAATTAATCATCAAGAACAAGGGTTGGTCGATACAGTATTAAATTATTCTAGTACTAATCAGTATGTTTTGTAATACCGCAGGTTTTAACTTAAATTAAAATAATACAATGCTGGTAATTCGGAATATTTCAAGTTGATTTTCCTTAACAAGCAAAAATGATCTGTTAGATTTACTATATTACTGTGTTTGAAGATCTGTGTGGCTATGCACATTGATTGGCCAATAAAAAATATTGTTCTATAACAAGTTTACCGCAGTTCCTGAAGTGTGCAGGACTTTTCCACACCACTGTACTTTCGGTTCCTCATAATGTTCATATTAAAGAATGAATTACTGTTTCTAGTTAGAAAGTAATCAAACCACTATCTCTTCTACCATGACTATATATCCTCTGGTTTGCTAGCCTTTACAGATTAACGCTGGGGATATTTTTAGAAAACTGTCTGCAGTGCTTTTTATGATGATTGGGTTATCGCAAGTTCACTTCAGATCAGTGTAGTCTGCATATCATTGATCGTTTATTTCTAATGACATTTACTAGGTATTTCAAAGTTTCTTTTTGATAATGAAGGTCAGTTCAATATTAAGCTTAAATAAAATTACTTTAACTATTAGTAGAGATATAAATTAATACTTTGATTGGAAGTACTATAGATTTGGCTTGGGAAAATATCACATTAGTTATATGGATGGTTTTATAGTCTCCATATTAGGGATTTTCAAAATAAGGACGGATCGTAATTGGTTGCAAAAATGCTTGTCTTAAAGCTAGAAAAATTTAAAGACCATTGGGAAGATATTTTATTCTAATCATTTGCATGAAAATAGTAAGTTTAAATGCAAAACTGTTTTTCCTAAACTGTCAAACTTTGCAACCTTAAAGGAAAAACGTATTAGTTGTAGATTTTTGGGCGTTCAGGGGTTGCTGAAAAATTGTTAAATAATACTACGTAACAAACTTACCTGTTGTAAATAACACGATGGCTTTGAGACAGGAGTACTCCGCCGAATCGACATGTAACGCTTTCAGCTTTTCAACTTGCTCCTGAAATAAATACAATCCTCTATAAGCATTATATGAGACTGAATCACTGATATTGGCATGATTCCAAAATGTCTCGCAAATTAGTATCATTATTCATGAGGTATATGGCTTAATTCGTTATTAAAGTTATAGATAGGTAGAGGAAGCAGGAATGCCGTATTGGTGATTAATGCAGCATTTTATAATAAAAACGATTTCTAAGTACACCGGGTGACCACGAGATGAGGTAACAGCATGTAACTTGCCAGTAAGTTTTTGAAGAAATTAATAAAGAAGAATGTTTAAAGTTGATTATTTTTTCATTTCAAAGCCACCTTTTAGGATATTTAAATTATTTACTAAACAATTACGAATACGACGAATAAGAATATCACAAAAAAGGAGATAGTTGTATTTAAAAATAGAAAGTTGATATTAGTTCCGGACAAACCGTAAGCAAAAACTAAGTTAAAAAAATTTGTCCATTTAGGAGCTATGTCTCAGTTTAAAATTTAAAAATAATTGTTTTAAAAACAAAAAAGTTACATGCCGTTACCTCATCTCGTCGCCACCCGTTATACATTCCCTCATATTTGCTGCTATTGGGACTTCCTTTTTATTTAATACGAAAAGCATACACAATATTATTCGTTCCTTATTTTATTTCATTATGTGTTTTCAATAATCTTCCTATTTTATTACTATCCCATGGAACTTACTAACGCTGTTGTTTATGGAATTTTAGTATTCACTAACGTTTAAATCGTTCATTTAACGTTCATATTTACCGTAAATGAAGTATGCGATTTACTTTCCCATAGTATCATTTACTCGCGGGGAAGTAAAAGATCTAGAAATTTAAAAAAATACAGAACGTATGTCTTTACTACTTCACGAACTTATGCAGTTCATAACATTTAATAGTTATCCAAGCACACTGCAGTTTTAACAACTATTTTACTCAAAATATTTACTCCTTAACGTATAACTTCTGCATCATCTGTAAAGATAACGATCTTTCAATCATTTTTAAGTTTTACGCACGTGCCAAGTGTCAGTTTTGAATTACTTGATAAAACTTGATGGAATTTATAGAAGTTCATTTAAAATGCTTAATAAAAAAACGGCCTAGCTTTCACTACATTAGAATTTTGCCTTCTCATCTAAAAACAACAATATTCAATCTAAATAAAGATAGATTCCGAGTCCATAACTTATGTTACCTCCAGAAAGATGACAGCCACTCTATCATTTTTTAAGTCTTTGGCATCTTGTAAATGTCGGTTTTGAATTACTTGATAAACCCTGATGGATTATGTAGAAGTTCGTTTATGATTTCTGATAAATAAAGACACACTGGGTCTAGCTATCATTACATTCTCATCTAAAAAATAAGAGTATTTAATCTAAATAAAGATAGATTCCGAATGCATAATCAATGTAATATCCGTAGGGATATTGATTATTCTATTATTTATAAAGTTATTTGCTCCTAGGTAATGTCGACTTTGAACTGCTTGATAAACCCTGATGAATTCTATAAATGTCCGTTTAAACTTTTTAAAAATAAAGGCACAGTCGGTTTACCTATCACTACATTGGAGTGTTGGCTATTAATGTAAAAAATAACAATATAAATTTAAATAAAGATAGAGTAATTGTAGATTTCGAATGCATAACTTATGTATCGTCCGCACAGACGACGATAATTCTATCATTTTTAAGTATTTCGCACGTGGCAGACGTCGAGTTTCAATTATTTGATAAACCTTGATGGATCGTATAGAAGTTCGTTTTAAGATACTTCACAAATAAAGGGATGAGGGAATCTAGCTATCACTACATTGGAATGTTGATTTGTAACCTAAACCTAACAATATTCAATCTAAATAAAGATAAATTCCGAGTTTTTTAAATCTTTTGCCCCTGGCAAGTATCGAGTTTGAATTACTTGAAAAACCTTGATGGATTCTATAGAAATTCAAGATTTTAATAAATAAAGGCACAAAGGGTCTAGCTACCACTACAATGGAGTACTGACTTCTCATATAAAACATAATAGTATTCAATTTAAACACGAACAGAATCAGGATAGACTTGGAATATATAATTAGGTAATATCATTCTATCACTTTCTAGTTTGTTCCTGCTTCCAAATGTCGGGTTTAAATTACTTGATAAACCTTGATGAATTCTACAGACGTTCTCCTAAGATTCTTAATAAATAGAGGAACAAGGGGTCTAGCTATTACTAGATTGAACTGTTGACTGTTAGTCTTAAAAATAACAGTATTCCATCTAAATAATGGCAGGAAAAGGATAGATTTCGAATGCAGTACTTGTTATATATGTAGAAATGACAATTATTTTATATTTGTAGGTCTGTCGTTCCTGGTAAATGTCGGGTTTGAATTACTTGATAAATCTTGATGGATTTTATAGAAGTTCGTTTGAAATAATAATTATATATTATTAATAATAAATAAAGCTACGAGGGGATCTAGCTATCCCTATATTGGAGTATTGGTTTCCCACCCAAAGGAAACAATATTCAATCTAAATAAAAACGGAATAGGAACAGATACCTAGTGTTTAAGTTTTTCGCACCTGGCAAGTATCGGGTTTGAATTACTTGATAAACATTGATGGATTCCATATAAATTGTATAAGAAATAAAGAGACGAAGGGGTCTAGCTTTTACTATATTGGAGTATTGGTTTCTTTCCTAATAAATAACAATATTCAATCTACATAAAGATAGAATAAGAATAGATTACGAATGCAGAACGTATGCAACATCCTCGGAGATTACGATTTTTAAGTCTTTCAGACGTGACAATTGTCGGGTTCAAATTACTTGATAAACCTTGATGGATTCTATAGATGTTCAAGATTTTTAATAAATAAAGGCACAGAGGGTTTAGCTATCACTACATTAGAGTATTGCCTTTTAATTTATAAAATAACAATATCCAATCTAAATGAAGGTAGAAAAAGGATAGATTTGGAATGCAAAACTTATGTAACATCCGCAGAGGTGACGCCCATTTTATATACGTTTTTAGGTTTTACGCACCTAAACATGTCGGGTTTGAATTTCTTCATAAACCTCTATATGAGTTCATGTAAGATGTTTAACAATTAAAAAGGCGTGGGATTTAGCTATCACTAAAATATAATACAATGTGTAAAAAATACCAATATTCAATCTAAATAAAGATAGAATAAGGATAGAATCTGAATGCAATGTAACATCAGCAGAGATGACAATCTACTTGATAAACTTTGATCAATTCTATAGAAGTTTGTTTAAGATACTTAATAAGTAAAGGGACGAGGGGGTCTAGCTATCACTAAATTGGAGTGTTGGCTTCTCTTCTGAAAACTAAGAATATTAAATCTAAACAAAGATAGATTCCGAATGCATAATTTATGTAACTTTCGCAGAGATGATGATCATTCTATCATTTTTTTAAATCTTTGGTAACTGGTAAATGTCGGGTTTGAATTACTTTATAAACCCTGATTGATTCTATAGAAATTCTTTTAAGATTCTTGGTAAATAACAAGTGGTCTAGTTATCACTATGTTTCAGTGCTGGCTTCCGCAGCATAATAAATGCAAATTATATTCTATTATAATCCTATTGTTTAAGAAAAATTAAGCAAGATTACAAACCACATTTAGATTAACCTGTTTGAACCTTTTACACCTGATCATTTCTAACCTAACTTCTGAAACCCTGGCAGAGCTTTTGAATATTTCTTGTCTTGTGTACGTAATGTGCGTTCATTTAATACGCCCAGTCATCGGTTAAGGGGCTTCTTTATTTAGATTGAATACTGTTATTTCTTTAAATATGGAGCAAAAACTCCAATGTAGTGATAGGTAGACTGTCTTAAGATACTAATTTATTATATGTTGGAAGAATGTTTTAATTCGAAGAAGACTTGCATTGTGTATTTTCTTTATATGTCTAGCTACTCGTGCACACTATTATTTATTTAACATAAACATTGTTATATTTTAAAATATGAATCCAAAATTCAACTGAGTCAATTAGAACTAGATCTCTGTAAGGTGTTTTAGATTGAAAAATAATTGGGGAACTGAACTATGCCCTAATAGCTATTACGTAATGGTAGTAAATCATATAAATTGCAGTAAGGTTTATGTCAACTCCATGAATGATTTTTTACTAGTGGGATATTGAATACAAAATTTCCACTAATTTTGAGGAAGCTACGGTATAATAGAACAACCTAACTGAAGTTCCAGAGAAGAAAAACATTTAAGGATATTAAATATATAACATAAAATTGCTAGTCATGTGAGGGTTTGATGATTGAAATCCTGGTAAATGGAAAAAATAGAACAGGGACAAAATAAGGATAATTAGAGGCAACGAATGAATGAAAAGGAGAAAAAAGGTAGAGAAAAACAAGATGAAACAGGGAAAGAAAAGACAGATAAATTTTGCATGTAGCATCCTTCGATTTAGAACGCACAGGAGCTCCCCGAGTACTTTTAGTCTACGGAGGAAAACTAGCCTAAGAGGGCTTGTTTTAGAACTTGCAGAAGACAGGGCTTACATCCATACCACACACTGCGTGTTATCTATAGTCCGCAGTTAAAACTTGCACCGAAGTGTTGGCATTTTTGCAATATGAAAGTAGGAACTACAAGATACAGCCTTTGATTGACGCAATTCTAAAGTCAACCCAAAGTCTGTATAGACCAGCAGATACTATTGTTGTAGACCCATGGTACCTTCTAGAGGTAGACTAAGTTTCAGGCAGTACAATCCAACAAAAGCAAGTAAATATGGCATTAAGCTTTTCAAAGTATGCACTACTCAAGAATTTACCTGAAATTTATCTGTTTATTGCGGACTAAAAAACTGCCAGAAGTAGACCTTCCAGGATTCACAGTTATTAGTCTTACCAAAGACCTTCTAAACGAAGGGAGACTAATAGTTGCTATACCAATCTCAGTTTGGCACGGTATTTGTATAATCAGAACACAAACCTAATAGGAACAATAAGAAAGAAGAGAAAAGGTTTAGAAGAACGTGCTACAAAAAGGTGAAATTTGTAGCATGCAGCAACAGTACATCACATTTGTGAAATGGAGGGATCAAAGAGAAGTATTTATGATTTCTACTTGTTATGGTGATGAAATGGTTGAAGTGGGAACTGATAGAAAGGGCAATAAGAAAATGAAGCCTAAAAGCGTGTTAGAATATAACAAAGGGAAACAGGGAGTGGATGTATTTGATCAGCTCTGTAGTTATTACTATTCTCCAAGAAATCACCAATATGGTACAAGAAAAACTACTATTGAACTCATTGTTCTAGCACAACAATAGTCAACAGTCGCATAATTTATAATACAGTCACTAATGAAAACATAGGTTTATTGGAGTTTACAGGATCTGTTGTCAAAAGTTTACTTCAAGTTAATAACAAAGCCATTTCTGATCAGCCTCGTGCTAAGAAAACCAGGAAAGGTGCTCACAATTGGAAACTCTTGTAGACGATAAAGGAACTCCGATTCGCAAAAGATGTCATGGATGCTATCAAATCCACAAAGAACAAGGTCTTAATTCTAAAGAAGCAGGGAAAAAATAGAAAGAGTAACTACAGTTTGCAAGGAATGCGATCAGGCATATTGCCTCCAATGTTTCAATAAAATCCATTGACCACTTTTTTATGTATTTTTTTATTTCAAGTCCTATGTACCAAATATGGTTCCCATCTTTGCTAGCAAGTAATATAGATGTTGTACTACAGAGTCCCAAATAAATTATCATAGCAATCACTACAAGTCCATCTTGAAATTACAATGGAAAGTAGGTTAAAGTGTGAATCAAATATGGTTCATAGAACTTAGCATTAGTGTAGGGATGAACTGTATATGGCTCATAGGACAGGGAACGTGTTACAAAATATTTTTTGGTTTGGGAAGCAACTTGATCTAAATTATTACTATGTTTTATTGATTTGTATAGCTAAAATATACCCCAAATAGAAGGTTGATGAATTTACAAGTTCATGGTAGGTTACATAGTTATTCATTATTTTACATCTAAGCGGATTTCTTTGTATTTAGGTAACTTTTCATATTGGAAATCACTATGTAGCTATATATTTGTGAATTTAAATATACAAATTTTATTTGTTTTGAATTTTCTCAATTCCTTTATTTTCATAAACATTCGCAGATAATTATTGCTAAGAAATTTTAAACTTGACAAAGGTATTGCTGTTTTTCTGATCATGTTCTAAAGTTCAGCTAAAGACTAATCACCGACCCGCAAAGTAAGTATTATGGAAATTTCAGGTCGTGCAGTAAACAATTGGCATACTCTCATATATCGAAACCGCATATCTCGTATACAATATTTCATGAGTCTGAGTTCGAAGGGAAACTTGTAACTTGGATCGAAAGCCCAGCATGCTGTGCATTCGACCACTAGCGCCGGCATCCTATGAAATTTAATTGAAGCTGTTTATAGCATTAAAATTATCAGAATTACAATTGAGATTAAATGAGACATCCGAAGCATACGAAAACAAAGTTTGCCTCTGAGTGTAAAAGATTAAAACAGTTGTGTTTCGAAAGGTTGCTTGTTTAAAAAAAGAAAAGAACACAAGAAATAAATAAAAATAGATAAACGTTAATGATATTCGATTTTCAGCACATATGTCAGGGGGAAACAAAAAGCGTGAAGAATAACCTGTTAATTTTAATTGAAACGGTGGCAAAACCATACCTGAAATATTCGGATGTGATCCATAAATTGCACTACCCGATCTGCACACATGGGAGAAGCGTGAAGTCCAGCCGCAGCTATCAAAGGGGCAACGTGTAGCGGCATAGAACATTGGCTAGCGTTCAGAACAAATAATTCTGACCAAACCAGTCGTAACAATGCCACCTGCAAAAAAGAAATTATTTAAATTTCACAAATACAAAAAATAACTACTAAATCTTAAAAATGTTAATTAATACTAGCACAACAAGGGGGCGTACGCATCTTTCCATCAATTTAGATTCGCGACAGGGTTATTTGTATACCTCTTATATACAGGATGACAAGTAACTTGCGTAACTGACTGAAATGATGCTCTCTTAATCTGTGTCTATTACCCACAGAATTTATATTAAATATTGATGACATTTTATAGGGTGCGTGTATGTACAATTCTCACAAAGCATAATTCTTAGAGTATCGAAATCCTAGAGCGTATAATTTCTATATTGTCTACCCGTTGCTCATCCACGGGTTATGGTAGTACGGTAATATGGTAGTATGGTAGTACAGATTCATCGAGTTGAACAACAAAGTTACAAGTACATTTGTATATGTTCTAAGATCTGTAGAAAAATCATACTGTTAAGAAACAAGTTATACCACAGGAAAACTGTATTGTGTAGAAACGATAGCATTTTATACGTTCTGCTGCATGTAGAAGACAATATATTTTAGGAGCCAGAGTAGTTTATATATCCTAGGATAAGTATGAAGATTATTCAATGTAGAAACGAGGGCATTTTATACGTTCTAAAATAGATACGAGTACAGTTTATATATCCTAGGTAGGTAGGAAAATTATTGCTTGTAGAAACAACGGCATGTTTTCCAGTCTAGAACAGGTAGAATATGTTATATTGCAAAAACGAGTGCAGTTTATACAACCTAGGATAAATAGAAATAGTTACATTGTAGAAACGAGTGCAGTTTATATATCCTAGGTTGGTAGGAAAATAATGTCTTTTAGAAACAAGGGCGTTCTAGAACAGGTAAAACACGTTATATTGCAGGAACGAGTGCAGTTTATATATCCTAGGTTAAGTAATTTCTTATAGAAACGAAAGCATTATATATTTTCTAAAATAGGTAGAAATCGGTATATTGTAGGGACGGATGCATTTTATATAACCTAGGTAGGTAGAAAAAATCATTGCTTGTAGAAACAAGGGCATTTTGTCCATTCTAGTACAGGTAGAACACGTTATATTGCAGGGACGAGTGCAGGTTGTACAACCTGGGATAGGTAAGATTATTCCTTGTAGAAACAAAGGTATGTTATACTTTCTAGGATAAATAGAAATAGTTACATTATAGCAACGAGCGTAGTTTATATATCCTATGTTGGTAAGAAAATAATGTCTTTTAGAAACAATGGCGTTCTAGAACAGGTAAAACGCGTTATATTGCAGGAACGAGTGCAGTTTATATATCCTAGGTTAAGTAATTTCTTATAGAAACGAAAGTATTATATACATTTTAAAATAGGTAGAAATCTGTATATTGTAGGGACGAGTGCATTTTATATAACCTAGGTAAGTAGAAAAAATCATTGCTTGTAGAAACAAGGGCATTTTATCGGTTCTAGTAAAGGTGGAACACGTTATATTGCAGAAACGAGTGCAGTTTATACAACCTAGGATAGGTAAGATTATTCCTTGTAGAAACAAAGGTATGTTATACTTTCTAGGATAAATAGAAATAGTTACATTGTAGCAACGAGTGTAGTTTATATATCCTATGTTGGTAAGAAAATAATGTCTTTTAGAAACAATGACGTTCTAGAACAGGTAAAACACGTTATATGGCAGGAACGAGTACAGTTTATATATCCTAGGTTAAGTAATTTCTTATAGAAACGAAAGCATTACATACATTTTAAAATAGGTAGAAATCTGTATATTGTAGGGACGAATGCATTTTATATAACCTAGGTAGGTAGAAAAAATCATTGCTTGTAGAAACAAGGGCATTTTATCGATTCTAGTACAGGTAGAACACGTTATATTGCAGGAAAGCGTACAGTTTATATATCCTAGGATAGGTAGAAAAATTACTTCTTGCAAAACGAGGCCATTTTATACGTTCTAGAATAGGTAAAAATCATTGTATTGTAGGAACGAGTGCAGTTTATAATATGTCCTAGATTGGTAGGTAAATAGTTTCTTGTAGAAACAAGGGCATTTTATCCGTTCAAGGATAAGTAGAACACGTTATATTGCACGAAAGAGTACAGTTTTGTATATCCTAGGATAGGTAGAAAAATTACTTCTTGCAAAACGAGGCCATTTTATACGTTCTAGAATAGGTAAAAATCATTGTATTGTAGGAACGAGTGCAGTTTATAATATGTCCTAGATTGGTAGGTAAATCGTTTCTTGTAGAAACAAGGGCATTTTATCCGTTCAAGGATAAGTAGAACACGTTATATTGCACGAAAGAGTACAGTTTATATATCCTAGGATAGGTAAAAATCATTGTATTGTAGGAACGAGTGCAGTTTATAATATATCCTAGATTGGTAGGTAAATAGTTTTTTGTAGAAACAAGGGCATTTTATCCGTTCAAGGATAAGTAGAACACATTATATTGCAGGAAAGCGTGCAGTTTATATATCCTAGGATAGGTAGAAAAATTACTTCTTGCAAAACGAGGCCATTTTATACGTTCTAGAATAGGTAAAAATCATTGTATTGTAGGAACGAGTGCAGTTTATAATATATTCTAGATTGGTAGGTAAATAGTTTCTTGTAGAAACAAGGGCATTTTATCCGTTCAAGGATAAGTAGAACACGTTATATTGCACGAAAGAGTACAGTTTATAGATCCTAGGATAGGTAGAAAAATTACTTCTTGTAAAACGAGACCATTTTATAGGTTCTAGGATGGGTAAAAATCATTGTATTGTAGGAATGAGTGCAGTTTATATATCCTAGATTGGCAGGAAAATAATTTCTTGTAGAAACAAGGGCATTTTAGCCGTTCTAGGACAAGTAGAACACGTTATATTGCAGGAGGGAGTGCAGTTTATATATCCTAGGTTAGTAGGAAAATAGACAAGGGCATTTTATATAGTGTAGAACAGGTAAAACACGTTAAGAAGAACGAGTGCAGTTTATGAATTACTTACAATGCACATTTTGTTTGTAAATAAATACAGTATTTGTTGAATTCATATGGTCTTATACTTTTTTCTGACGTATTATGGTCACAAAGAATTTTTCAACAGAATAGTAACAAAAAGCAATATTGATGATGTTTACTATAGTAAGTAGTATTATAAAATAGTTTATCACGCTCTGTATAACATGGGTGCAAATTTTAACGCACCCTGTATTTTACCGACGTCATCGTGTGACAGGGCTTTTGCCGTATCAGTCTAGATGATTATCATTCCCAGGTATATTCTTAAAAATTAAATACAACTGTTTTGTATATTTAATACCCATTATATGGGTGTATGCATATCTGGTGTTTTATATTATACATTAGTTACGACATCCTGACAATTAAAAAATACATGTAAATACGGGTACGGTATCCTTCGTTACGGAGTTTTAACCTTTTGGATTTTAGTAATAGTTCTATACAAATTTTGAAATATTATTACCCTCATTTTAGTTTAACTATATATGTTAGGGGTGTATCGTACGGGGAGGGGTTAAACGATTAGTTTTTAAAATTTATTCATATACACTTCGTTTCATAGGAAATTCATCACCCATTAAAAATAAAGCTACAGGTTTGACACGTTGCTAAAATAATGTTTCATTATTGCGTATGAAATGATCAGGTTTTCATAAAAAAAAGATTAACAACTATAAGAAAACAATAACAACAACGAAAAGAAAATTAATAATGTGTAACATCACCATGAACAACAATGCAAGCATTCACTCGTCGTGGCATGCTTTCTATCAAGTGGTCTATGTTCTCCTGGGGTATCTCGTTCCATATAACCTCAAGTTGGTGTCTCAGCTCGTCTGAGTTGTTACAAGCTTTGGCAATAATCTTAGTCGCCGGCCCATCATGTCCCAAAGATGTTCGATCGGCGATATGTCCGGTGATCGTGCAGGCCAGGGCAACATTTGCAATTGTGCTTATTGGAGGTACGTTCTGGTAATGTTTGCAGTGTGTGCGTTATCCTGTTGGAAAATACCGTTTAGCAACGTCTGCATGAATGGTACTAACACCAGTTCCAGGACATTATGAATATAGCGATGAGTATTTAAAGTGCCTGGGACGAACACAAGAGGTGATCTTCTACCAAAACAAATCGTACCCCAAACCATAACTCCAGGTGTTACAGCTGTATGGCGTCTTTGAACAAACTCTAGATTTCGTCTTTCTCCTCGATATCGATGTACCTTCCTACGGCCGTCATTTGCCCACAAACTAAATCTTGATTCATCACTGAAGACAATGTCGTTCCATTGCTGATTCCAGTGTTGCCGCTCTTGCCACCAAGCAAGTCTAACAGTCTTGTGATATGCAGTTAAAGCGAACCGTTGGAATGGACGGTAGGATCGCATTGGATTGCCATTGACACGCGGCGGTGAAAAGCTCGCATCCAGTCTATAGCAACAGACCCTGTTGTTTGAAAACGGTCTCGTGTAGCCATACTTCGAAGAAGTCGACCTTCACGAACATTGCTGCTACGTTGAGGTCTACCAGCTGGACGATGTCGCTGAATGCCTTCTTCTGACCAAGCAGACCATATTCGTGCAGCTGTAGTGTGATCCCGATTTACCCTTTTACCAATTTCACGAAGTCCAGCTTCTTTCATGCCGATAATTCGACCTCTATCAAAATCGTAAATGTGGTTAAAATTTCAACGTTGTCTTACTGGAGACATTTTAAAACATTAATTCTGTCAAAAAATGTAACAAAATTTCGAAACAACTAATTAATGTTCACTAGACATTGTTTTGTTTCTAGGCAACAAGTTGATGAGAGACAGTAGACGAACACCACAACCACTTGATTTTTATTTATTTATTTATTTATTATTTACAAATTTTAAATCTCATCAACCCCTAGGGTTATTAGAGATTATTATACATGGATTTGGATCATATGTAAAAATTAAATTTTATCGTATAAATTTATGTCTTTTAAAAAGGATTTTACTCTTTGACTATGAATGGGATTATAAGGTTTTTATTGATCTAGTGACAATAATGATGTATCACTGTCTGAGTCCGTGGGTTCTAAACTGGATCTTGTTCCTTGTTTTATTAGCTGTGTTAGTTTTTTCTTTATTCTTGTGTTTCTGGTTTTGATACTTCTTTCGGTTAAATATGGGTATATTTCTGTTAGCATATCGATTAGTCCATCTATACTTTCAGTATATCTCTTTGCTACGCTGAGTGGATCTGGGCTCCCGTAAGCATTTTCGAAAAAATCTATTAGTTGGTTAAAATTCAATACGAAAATAGGAGCGTGATTAATTATAAAGTCTTTTGCAGGATTCAACATTTCCTCTGTTGATTTTTTATTTTCTGTGTGGTTATTAAGTTTTTTTTTTTAAGCTTTTTGTTGCTGAAGTATATGGCTTTACGAATTCATTTTCTCCTGGTGGTGGGTAGCTTGGAGTTTCCATTTCGTTTTCTGTTGAGGGACTTGTTACTTCTGATATTGGGCGCTTGTAATTTGGGGCCGATGTTGTTTCCATAGTATTTATGGTTTTTTCGGAATCAGGTTGAGTTGTAGTTCGGTTATCGTCGGGTAAGTTTTCTGTATTGTTATAATTCCCTTGGTTCACGGGGCAGTTGGAAGCTATGTGGCCAAGTGAATTGCATTTGAAACAAGATAGCCCATCTATTGATAAGAATATTCTGTATTGTATATTGTCATAATGTACCAATAAAGATTCAGGGATTATTTCGTCTGTAGGGGTTATGTATATTTGCCTTCTAAAGCTTAGAATATGAGAAAATTCCAGGCTTGGCATGTTGATTATCAAAAAAGATGTGGTAGATAAAAGATTTAAAGCCAATTTCTTTAGTTCCATTTCTAATATTCTATGAGGAATTGTTGGGCAGACATTCGACAGTACTAGTCTTTGGGAAGGTGTGATTAATCTTCTTGCTTGAATCTTTTCATTGTTGATTTCTATACAACCAAATTTATTCATGAAACTATCAACTTGAGTTATTGACGATAGATATACGCAAATTCTATTATTTGATATTCTTGAACAAAACAATATGTTTTTTGGCCCAGTTAGATTTGCTAAAGCTATTATATATTCTTGTATTTTTAAGCCGTCTATTGAATTAAATACAATGGCTTGTTCTTTTTTGGGAAATTGTGTTTCGGAGTTGAGAACAATTGAGTATGGTTTTTCATTCTGTAGTGTGGAATTCATTGTGGTTTGACAAATTATTTGGCGATCCCTGTAGTCAGCGATCTCCAATTATTGCCTTCACGGTTACTATATTGATTACGAAAATTTTATACGGACCTATTTATTCACATTGGGTGCACAAAAACTGCGGAGATTAACAACACACTACTTATCACAGCAGACGGGTCGTACGTCCACACGCGGTCGCGGTACAACTCCGAGTTCAAAAATCTTTATAGAAAAATACATTCCAGCTGCAATTTTAATCTAATTTAGTTTTAAGGTAACCTATCTTAACATGAGTTCAACCTAACCTAAATATAAGGTAAACTTAACCGAAACAAAATATAACTGAACTGAATGAACCACATGAGATAGAGCAACACTATTGTAGGGTGTGCAGAAACAGCAGTCAACCTGTTCACAATGCGTGTGCAGTTTTAAAAAACTCACTGCTGTTCCACAGATGTGACAAGAAAATCAACAAGAATACAAGATAAAATCCTAAACAAGTTAGGTTAGGTTAGTTTATGTTCTCTCTTCTCTGTCGTATTCTCATGTCTGAGAAGTCGCGATACCAGGATTACGTGCATTTGTTTATGGTGTTTCTCCATGAGAGCCTCTCTGAGCGTATTTTGTAGAACATCCTGTTATGGCTTTTACTTGATCAAGCCATCTTGTTGGTGATCTGCCCCTTGGTGTATTGCCCTCTACTTTTACCTGCACTATGAGTTTCTCTATTCAGTTTATCTGTTTGTCTTCTAACTGTATGGCCAAAATATTACAGAATGCCTCGGCGACATATCGTGGCAAACCTGTCTGTCTCTCCTGTTTCATTAAATATGAATACGTTAGTGCGTCTTTCCATCCACGATACCTACATGCAGCATTCTACTCCAGCACCACATCTCTAATGCATCTATTCTCTTTAAGTCTGATGCTTTGATTGTCCACGTCTCTGCCGCATACATAAAGATTGTAAAGATAAGTGATTTTCACTAGAGCGCTCTTAATGTTTCTTGTAATCTGTTGGTCTTTCCATATCTTTCCCAGGTTGGTCATAGCGTTGCAAGCCATTGAGATGCGTCTTCTGATTTTTTTCTCGCATCCTCCTTGGTTGATTATTAAGGACCCTAGGTATATGAACTCATCGACACTCTCTATGATTTTTAGAAATCGTCTTGGTGGCAGGGTGTCACCTCTATCGACTATTATGAGTTTGGTCTTGTTAAAGTTTATTTCCAGCCCCAAATTTCTACTTTCTCTCGTCACTCCTGCTAACATTTGTTGCATTTCGTTCTCGTCTCTCGCCAATATTATTGTATCTTTGGCGTATCGAAGGCTGTAAGCCTTTTCCCGCCAATCGAGATGCCGCCTTTAAAATTATCCAGTGCGCGTCTCATTATATACTCTCCATATGCATTGAAGAGTTCGGGGTGAGAGTATGCAACCTTGTCGCACTCTCTTTTTAACAGCAAATATATTTGATTCGTGCTTACCCAACTTGACGACTGCTTGATTTGTTGTATACAAATTCTCTATCAGTAATATGAGGTGGTTCGGGACTCCCATTTCGTTGAGGACTGTCCAGAGTTGTTGCCATTGGACACAGTCGAAAGCCTTTTTATAATTGACGAAGCATAGTAGCATGGGGGTATTAAATTCGCGTGCTTTTTCAATCAGTTGTCTTGTGTTGAATATGTAATCTCTCGTTCCTCTTCCTCTTACGAAACCTGCCTACTCATGCGGTATTTGTGGTTGAATATATTGATACAATCTCTGATCTATTATTCTTAGTATAGCATTTTGCTGGCGTGTGATATTAATGAGATGGTCCTACGGTTTCCACATATTCTCGTGGAGCCTTTCTTGAGGATTAAGATGAAAATCGACCTTGTCCTATATCCAGGTCGCCATATCTTGTTTCACAGATTCAGTAATATCTCGGTCAGCTCCCGGTGCTTTGTTTATTCTACAGTGGTGTATAGCTTCTTGTACTTCTTCTTTACAATAATTGGTTCAGGTTCTTCTTCTTCTTGATTTCTTCTGTCGTACGGTTTCTGTTGTATTTCAGCATCGTTGTAGAGTCTCTCGCAACATTCTG
Source organism: Limonius californicus (assembly GCA_014611495.1). Classification (NCBI taxonomy): domain Eukaryota; kingdom Metazoa; phylum Arthropoda; class Insecta; order Coleoptera; family Elateridae; genus Limonius; species Limonius californicus. The sequence goes on along the minus strand of JABXWE010000891.1, from coordinate 17,142 downwards.
CCCATCTATTTAGAACTTTCTCGGTCTTCCCTAGGACTTGTCCATTCTCATCTTCAATTGCTAGCTATTTGGGCTTAAATTTCCTTGACAGTACATTTACCTTCTGAAAAAGATCGCGTACTTGATGAGAGTTTTTATGTTCTTCTATTTCTTTGCAGATGTTTTTGATGTATTCCATTTTATCTTGGCGGCATTTTTTTTTAATTTCGCGGCTTAATCTGCTATGTTCTCGTGTACTCTCTCTAATTGTTTTATAGCTCTTCGTTCCTCGATAATTTCTATGGTCTGTTCCGTTATCCAGTGTTTGTTTGAAATTTTCTGCGAGCTTACTCCGCTGTCCTAATGGTTTTTGATTGTTTCTTCTATATTTTTTTAAAGTTCGGCCATTCTATGTCGCAGTCTTCTGTTAGTATATGATTTTTGTTAGCAGTTAAGTTATTGTTATCTTCTGTTTTCCGATGATTTACAGTATGGTTATCCATTTTAATTGTTTGTGTTGTTGTTTTATGTTTTTTAATTTTATTTTTATATCTGCTGCGAGAAAATGGTGGTCCGAGTCGCATTCTGCCCCGGGATAGGTTTTTGAGTTGCAGAACGAGAATTGTCATCGTGAATCAACCATTATAAAATCAATTTGGTTTCTGTACCTATCTCTCGGCGACTTCCATGTATACAGTCGCCCTATATGATGTTCAAATAATGTGTTTGTTAATATCTACAAGGTCGTTTTCTACACAGAATTGTAGTAAGCGGTCTCCGCATTCATTCCATGCGCCTACTACAGCTCTTAGATGTGTTTCGTTTTTGGTTTGACCTATTTTTGCGTTCATGTCACCTTGTATTATAGTAATTTCTTTCCGCGAAAGTGCTTTAATTGTGGTCTCCCGTCGTTGATAGAAATTTTCACACTCTTTTTCTGTCGAGTCCGAGGTTGGGGCTTATACCTGGTCTATGTTCAGATTGCCTGGTTTTGTCCGCACTTTGATTGACATAATTCTATCACTAACGGGACTGTATCCAATTACCGCGCTGTTTAGATGATATGGTATTATAATCGCTTATATTAGTTTATTTAGGTTAGGTTAGTTTAGGTTACATTCGGTTTGGCCAGGTTAGGTTAGGTTGCGGTAGTTCTTCGCATTTTTGAAATCAATAAGGAGCTTATAGATATGTATCGTTCTAACAATATTATTTTTCATCTGTTTCTTAATTTGTCCAAACCAACACGGGCCTTTCGCGAAATACCCGCACGAACCTTGAATCTGAACAAACATTCCGAATCCGGTCAGTATTATCGGCCTCATCGCAATTTGCCCAATCAGCACCAGATGTTTTGGATGTTGAGATTCGCCTATAACATATAGATGTATACTGTATCCATTCCATGCGTAACAAATTTCTCATTACCCCGAATCTTCGAGCTAACACAAGCCAAACCTCTAGCGCCTTACGGTTAATTCTAAAACAGCGCTTTATTTTGATTGAAACGCTCGACTCGTTAAATACTAAATAATAACAAATATCAGTAAATATGGCAGGCTGCTAGAATACGTGTGAGGCTATGTTGTATTTTGTAGTATAGTGGATACGATTATGTTACAGAAAAGTTTATAGGAAACTCCATTGAAGTACACATTCGGCCACCCAAAAAGTAAAACTTAAGGTGTCTCACTAAAAAGAAAATCAACAGTAGAATACAAAATCACGTTAAAGCAAAAAATGGAGAGGACAATCAAAGAAAAGCAGAAATATAAAAAAATTATATTATTCATAGAAAAACAAGAGAAACATTACTAAAATGAAATATGCAACAGTCTACATGAAGCTCTCTTATAGAAAAGAAACGATTGAACTCGACAACGAAATGTTTCCTTTTTAGGTACATATATCATATCTACACACAACTTATTCATTACTTTTTAAAAGTAACTAACAATACGTGTGGGGAGCCCAAGGGCGCAGTTGGTTATTACTTAATTACATGAAATATGAATAGGAAATGCGTTTAAAAATGATATTGTAAGCAGGAAATCTTATTCTCTTATTTGAATAGTAAAACACCGTACATGTTAGCAGTTCATTTCAAATGTTCATTGGCAAACGGTCAGAAATAATCTGCTAGATTTTGTTTGGCTTTAATGTCTTGAGTCAGCGAGCTTGTCGGTATTAGCAATCGAGAGCACCTAAAGCAAAAGGACGCCCACAGAAGCACTTACTCAAGAAAACACTACTACAGACAACGAGATCGACCGGACGACGAAGCTGCGGTTTAAAAGTTTACGCCAAAAGGTCATATCATGCTTTTATCGAAGCAAGCAAAGAGGTGGAAACTTGTTTGTTTTTTCTTGGGTTTTTCGTTTCAAAACACTTTGCCTGATTTTGCCGTAAGTGTGCCAATGTCACTTAGACACCAATACAGCAAGGTGAAGAAATAAAATACGGAGTGATAAACTGTCGTCTTACTTCCAAGCTTTTGGAAAATTAACCACTGCGATTTGTTGGATCAAACGGGTTTAAGCTCTTTAGGGAGTCAAGGGTCCACAAACCAGTTAATCACCCAGAGGGGAGCTGAGATGGGGGCGCAATTTCCGTAGATAAGATGTAGGCAGTAAATTGAATTGTGGGGTCAAGTGTTCGCCCACTAAAAGGCCAATAAATAAAAAAACTCAAAAATAGACTTTTTATTACTTCAAAAGCACCTACTGTTCACGGCATAAAATACACACTGTAAGATGCAGTTCCACTGAAACTCTTCTGAACAGAAATAAGCTGATGATTAAACATCGTGTGTGGCTGTGTTTGATTTTGGGATACATTTAGGTCCATATTTCATATGCTTTTCTGGATGCATACAAATTAAACCTTGATTTGTAAAAGATTACTTTTTCGTTTTGCATAAGGAATAATAAAAGAACGAGTTCCATTCACTCTGCCTTATTGAGTTTTGAAAATTAATTTCTATTCTATTAAAGTTGGCAGCATATTGAGATAAACTGAGTGACGTGTTTCAAATCTTTTCTAAAGCAGACAAATTGGAAACCGAAGCAACAGGTTTTTTTTATTACAGATTGAGTTTTCATGAAAAGCACGACTATTTTAGAATTCCTTTTTTTGCAGTATGTACTTGAGATTCTATTCTTATCGAATTTATGTCGCAGTCAAGAGACTTTTCGGTATTGTTCCGACGAATAGAATCTTTAGCCCAAATACAATTACATCTTTCTCCGTAAATAGAATAAAGATAATTTCTAAAAAGAATTGTAAGCTACCTTAATACTAAATTATCAACGACTAGTTATTTAAAAAAAGATAAAAAGAAAATCCTCGTAATTTATAGAAAGCTGTCGATTTCCCGTGTCTAAAAGAATGGACTGAGGAAGAATAGAGCAAGTAAACGGAATTTATAAGACACCATCCTTTTACCACCAACGACGCCCCGCAGTTTTACATATTGTATCTGGACTCTTAAATGGCCCAAGTTGTGTTGAAATTTCAAAAGCAGATTCTTTCTTAGCTAATCTAGATTTAATGATGATTTTATATGTTAATACATAGAAATAAAATGCTAAAATTTGTTTCAAACTCACGTTACAATGTAATTTATTGGTTGTCAAATCATTTCACTTTCGTGGTATTAAGTACAGCTGGATAGACATTTTTTGTGACCTTCTTCGAGTGCTTTCTCTATTACAAGACGTCTGTGGTGCGCCTTTGTAATTACTAGTCATAGAGGATCTACCACTTAATGTCCCCTTCGAACCACAGGACGGATAAATACCTTTACGCTAGAAAAAAATTACTAAACATTAGTGTTCCTATGTTGGAAATGCACCGCAGACCTTCAGCTTAGCAATCTAACGCGCGAACTGTAGCCTGTAGCCGCTTCTTTCGTGACCCTAGGCAAGTTAGGCAAGCCAAGCGTAGTACAATAAGAAAACATTCGGTAAAACAGTTGTTTATTTATAGATTTTGAGTAACATTATATGTGCGAAAAAATGAAATATTGTGCTGTAATTAAATATTCTGTTAGAAGGTTTATTAGCAACGGAGATTCACACTGAAATATATAGGGGGCTATGTTGATTCATTTTCGGTACCACTTCTTCGTAAATCTTAAATTTAAAGGTTATTGAGAAAGCCTGGAAGCAACAACACCAAAAATTATAATAAAATCAATATATATTTTGGAGTATCGCTGATTAATGGTTTCTGAAATTGTTAACCATAACAATTTCAAAAACCTTGAGGACGTCTCAGATAAATGTGCACTTCATATTTTAATTGAAGAAATAGGTACAAATAACTATCCGCAAGATGGATAAGATGTTTGTTAACCAGAATTCCGATGCCTATTTCCTAACAGTATTGGCATCGCTTAAGGAAAAATACAGCTAAGTTTATTTGCGGATTTGTAACCAGAGGTGAAATTACGGTCTATTCAAAACAAAACAACAATCAGTACAATGGAATCATTACGATTCTCCGCCGCCGCAGATGGCAATGTCTGTAAAGTCTGGTGAAAAGGTAATGGCATCGATTTTCTACAATACGAATGTGGTACTACTCATAATTACCTTTAAAAAAGCTCCAAAATAACTAAAGAATACCGTGCCAACTTTCTATACTACTGGAACAACAATATGAGAAAAATTTGTCAGGTTTATGTATGTAAGAAAATGCATATTCCCGTAGTGTTGTTCCACCGCAAAATATGATTTGTATCTTACTCACCTGATTATATTCTTATAACTTCTATTTATTCTCATGACACTGAAAAATCTCTTGATAGAAAGCCTTCATCGGCTTTGGAGCATCGTTAGTCCAAGTGCATTTACGAAAGAATATATTGAAAAATGAAAATAATATCAAAATGGTATAAATTGTGTTTCCGTATCGTACGGAAACGGAAAATATAATGGCTCTTGCATTAACTGGACAATAAAAAAAAGAAGTTGTTCCATATCTATCCTAAATTTGTCATTTTGTTGCTGCCGTGATAATGAATAAAAGCATTTTTTTCATATTCTTACATGTTAAAAACACCTTTTTCATTTATTTTAATTTATAACAAACTGTATGCATTAATCGTCTAAATACTTAATGTTTAAAAATGGTTTATGCTATACATTCTCACGAATTTTAATTACATACCCTGCGGCTACAATGTAGACGTGGTGCATAAATTAATATTAATTATGGTTTGGAATCCAGTTTTTTTTTTTCAGCAGCGAACATTTCAGCAGCTTTGTACTTACCACTTAAAAGTAGAAAATTTTGCACTGTTTAATACACAACGTGCTATCAGCTGTTGCCACATCCCCTGGGTTGGACTATTATAGATAACGGTTATCCGATTTTTGTATGCATGTTGGGCTCTCTCCCCTTTCTGAGAGCTTCTTCATGTCACGGATCTCGTAGTATTCCCATGAGCGGATTTGATACACACCGAGCTTCCTCTTCGTGCTTAAAACAAAATCTCCGTGACGCAGATACGCACAAAGGAAGTATTTGTTTTATATTACATTAAACCGACAACTTTTGGCATTTTATGTTTTTCCCCGTAAAGAGTCATATTACGCTGCTTCCTTTTGGATGTTTCTTATCCATACAGCAACCCGGAGCTCCCACTTTCCAGAAAATAGCTAAAATAACCTTAAATTGTCTGTTCAGTCATACTAACCTAATTGCCAGCCAAATTGTTTATGTATTTATCACAACATTATCAACAATTTTCATATTAAATGCCACTGTTGCAATAAGTTGTGTATATTGGGGATATTTTGGGTGTAATCAAATTACGTGGGTGTTTTGTTTGAGTTTTGTAACTAAACTGCGAAGGGTACTGATCAGATGGATTTGTTCCATAATTATGTAAAATAAACCTAGATGGCTAGTCGGGGTATAACGTGGTTATATTCAGAGTGGGCCAATAAAAACGAAACAGACCCGATTTCCCATATTTTTGGTCATTTTTTAAAAAATCACTCGTATCTGTCCATGTTTGTTTTGAGGGGGCAATTTTTTGCGTTTATTTTCAACCTCTTAGGGGTGGTGACCTTCACCCATAAAATTTTAAACAGAAAAAGGGTCGAGTGATACGTCATTTAAAGGGTATTAAATTCTCGTTTTAACGCTTCCTAGTTTTTCAAATTCGGATCAGTAGTTTTCGAGAAAATGCCTTTTAAAGATAGCAACCCGCCAAAAACCAATAGATCATGGTTTTTCACTTTTACCATAATTTACACCAGTAATGTTTTAACGATTAAGAAATTTACATTAACTTTCCATACTCATCCATACAGTAATACAGGTTTTGTCGATAACGGTTTCGGACGTTCTGAAACATTTCTGGGGCAATTTGCCGGCATTTGATCCGTTGACGCAAATCATTTAGGGAATCTGCCTGAATATCGGATAGTGGGAAATGAAGCTATAGAAGTTGCACTTTTGAGTCACGTCCATCTCGATCCTACTTTAGGTACCCGTAAGTTGACAACAATTGCTGACATATCCGATGATAGCCTTCGAAGAATTTTAAAAGCCCATAAATTCCATCCATATAAAATCCACCTTGTCCAAGAATTAAACGAATATGACTTTGACAGACGTTTGGATTTTTGTGAGTGTATAAATGCACGGATAATTAATAACCCAAACTGCTTCTTAACATTTATTTTTCGGATGAGTGTTGGTTTTTTGTGAACGGGATTGTTAATTGCCATAAATGTCGCTATTGGGCCGATGAGAACTCGCACATATTCCATGAAGTTCACACTCAAAATCCTCAAAAATTAAGCGTGTGGGCTGGAATTTATGGCGATCGCGTTGTTGGTCCTTTTTTTCCACCAGGAAATCTAACAGGAGAAATGTATTTAGATTTAATACGAGATCATGTTGATCCAGCAATAACTGAAATTATGGAACAAAATGACCGTTACAATGTGAATGAGTTGATGTTTCACTAAGATGGAGCACCTCCACACTACGCTCTTGCTGTTCGTCAGTATCCGGATGAAGTGGAGTGGCCTGCGAGGTCACCCAGATTTAAGCCCCTTAGACTTCTTTCTGAAGGGCTAAATAAAAAGTAAAATTTATAGTACTCAGTCAGAATCGCCAAATGATTTACGCCAACGGATCAACAACGAATGCCGGCAAATTACCCTAGAAATGTTTCAGAACGTCCGAAACCGTTTTTAACAAAACCTGTACGATATTTCGATCATTTAATAAAGTGAAAGTTAAGGTAAATTTCTTAATCTTCTTCTTCTTCTTACTTCTTTCGTAGGCTTTCGCGGGTTCTTTCCAGGAGATATTTATATTTTACAGTGACTCATTCCAGCGCTTTCTGAGTTAATTTGCCGGCATTCGTTGTTGATCCGTTGACGCAAATCATTTAGTGATTCTGACGGCTATTTTCACCATTCTAGTTGAGTTCATTCTGGATATATGAACGTTCCACTCTCTTCTCCTTGTTTGAACCCAGTCGTTGATGGGCTGTATCTGCAACTCGTTTCTTATGTATTGGTTGAGGATGTGATCTCTTCTAGGCTTTTTCACTATTTTTCTCAATGTCGACATTTCGTTTGTCTCGTACGAGTCGTGTCGCTTCGGGTTTCTGCCGCATATGTTAAAACTGGTCTCACCGTACTTTTGTAAATTCTGGTCTTTAGTTCTTTGCTTATGTATTTGTTATTCCACATTATACTGTTGAGCACTCCAGATACTCTATTTGCTTTTATAGTTTGCACTAGTACTTCGTCTTTTGTAGTTTCCCAGTTTGTTACATTTATTCCCAAATAGTTGAATTCGGAAACCTGTTGGATAACGTTTCCTTCTATCTCTAACTTGCATAGAATCGGTATTTTGCTTATGGTCGTACATTTTGTCCTGGAAAACGACACTTTCATATAGAATTGTTTATTGATTTGTACTGCAGAGTGCAACATTCTCTGAAGATTGTCCTCATGCTCTGGAATTAACGCGGTATCGTCAGCATAACACACTATTTTGATTATGTCCTTATTTAATCTGTGCCCGTTCAACTGTTTAACTTCTTTGATGATTTCATTCATGATAATATTAAATAGAAGTGGGTTCAGAAAGTTTTTTTGCCTTATATCACATTCTGTAGGTATTGATCCTAAATGTGTACCATTTACTCTAATCGTGGTGTTATTCGGCGTATATATATTTTCAATTAGGTGAACAATTTGATTCGGCACATTAGTAGTTGTAGTAGGTCATGCAGAAAGATTTTATCAAAGGTAATATCTAGATCTATAAAGCAAATATACGCCGTTTTATTAAATTCAATGGCTTTCTCTATTAACAGCCTGATCATGAAGATAGAGTCAATGCATGACCTTATGGTTCTATATCTCTGCTGTCATCTTGTAGAGTTATTATCGCATTGAGTTTATTGGTAATGATTTTTGTTGTCAATTTTGGTAGTTTCCTATCACATTTTTTAAATATTGGTGCCTCTAACCTCTTCTTTACTTAGGTTCACCTCTTCTAGGATTGTAGGTATGTTTGGTTCGTTTCTTTGGTTAATAGTTTCGACGTTCACTTTAAATACATTCTGAAAATATTGTACCCATTCTTCCGAGATTATTTTGTTTATTTCCACGTACTCTTTTAGTTCTGATTTTGTGTTTCGTAAGACTCTCCATATATGCTTCTGGGAACCATAAAAATCACTTTCTAGTTTCTTGGAGAACATTTGCCAATAATTTTGTTTAATACTTCTGATTTCTAGGTTTACTCGGTTTGTTATAACTCTGTATTCCTCGTAGGCTTCTTGGGTTGTTTTTGATTTGTATTTCAGACATGCTTCCCTTTTTTCTAATCTAAGCAAGGCTGCTAGTAATTTCTATTTACTTTGACACTGCTGGTCCATATTTTACAGTTGCCAACACATTTATTTGTTCTTTTCTTTAATTTCGTTACACTTGCATTAATGGAATACACATTTTCTGAGTACATTAACATGATTTTGATTCTTGGAAAGGTTGGTGGTAATTGTAATGCAGCGGCAAGACTATATGCTGAGCGTTATCCAAATAGAATACATCCAAACCACACAGTTATTAAATGAACTGACTAACGACTACGAGAGAGAGAGAGAGAGAGAAGGAGAAGAGAGAAAGAAAGAAAGAAAGTGATGGTCTAAAAGAGGTGTGCTGGTCGTCCAATCATGATAAGACAGCGCAATACTGAAGAAAATGTGTTAAATGTAATTGAGTGGGAGTCTATGAAAAGCGTAGGTAGTATTTCTCGGATTACCTATAGACATACCAAGGTCGACAGTACACAAAATATTATACGACAACGGCCTATATCCTCCTTTCGAAAAGCGGAAGTGCAACACTTATTACTACAGGACTATAATGCACCAGTTAAATTCTGCGAATGGCTATTAAATTAACATCAGGAAAATCCGAATATTATTGGCAATATTTTGTGGACAGATGCGGCGACATTTACTCAAGTTGGGGTTTACAATACTCATAACAATCATGTGTGAGCTGATGAGAACCCATTGCAACTTATATTCAAGGTAATCAATATCAATATAGCGTTAATGTTTAGGTAGGTGTGGTAAATAGTTATTTAATTAGTTCTTCTATTCTTAATACTGAAAATTTCCTACATTTTCTAAATGAAGATTTTCAAATACTATTGGAAAATGTTCCACTAATAATAATAATAATAATAATATGTGGTACCAACAAGATGTGCTCCAGCCCATTTGGAATCATGGTTCAAGATTGGCTTCAAAACCAATTTCAAAATCGGTGGATTGGTAGTAGGTGTGCAGCAGCTTGGACGCCAAGGATACCTGATCTAACGCCCTTAGATTTTTATTTATGAGGTTATCTGAAGGATTTGGTATATCTCATACCAGTGAACAATGTGAACTATTTAACAAATCGTATCAACCAAGTGGCAGCAACTTTAAACGAACACATGCTCCAACGAGTATAAAGTTCAATTGCAGTGAGAAGTGCAGAATGTCATAATGTTGGTGGTTGGTTGGTTGGTTGGTGGTCATTTTGAAGAAGTCCATTGTTACTGTCCGCTCTTTTTATTTTTTTTCTTCATGAATAATATATGTTAGGCACTGAAAAGGATTGATAAGTACTTTATTCAGCTGTAGATTAGGTCTATTGGGGATACTACATAATAAAAATGCGCCGGTAACTCCATCTCATGGTGGTGCGCAATGAGTTATTTAAAAGTCGATTTGCAAAGCGTCGACTGGCCTAGATAATAATAAGTATATGATACATATTTTTTAATAGTTTTCCATAGTAGCTGCAAAAATATTTTCCGTAGTGCATACAACATGCATATGACACAGTTGCCAAGTTTTCGGTTCTTTTCGTGCTTCTTGCGAAGAAACTAGCCTGTGAAAAGCAAATATTTTATGGTAGTTATTTTATACTGGTGAACAACGCTACGAGATGTTCTAGTGCGAGTTACGAGACATCCGTATACCATGGTACTATAATAAATTACTAATGGGATCACCTCCAGTGCCAAATTGAACACGCTAGATCAGCATTTATAAAGATGAAGACATATTCGCAAGTCACGACTTAAACTTAAAAATAATATTACGCCTACTTCGTAGCTATTTTTGTTTTTGATATTATAATATATGGTGCTGAATCATAACCGCTAATTGAGGCAACATGTAAAAGAATAGAAGCATTTGAGATGTGGTTATATCGAAATATATTAAAATTAACTGGACTGCACATATAACCAACAGAAATGTCTCAGCTCGATTCAACAAAGAAACATGAGATCGTAACAAATATAAGGATACAAAAACTCGAATATTTAGGACACATTATGAAGAACAGTCTGAAGATAGAAACTGCTGTAAGTATATAATTCTCCAAGAGAAAGTGTTGGGAAGAGGGGGTCCTGGAAGACGAAGGATATCATTGTTACAAATCTTGGGGAAATCGTTCAAAACCCCAACAGATCTTTTTCATGCAGTAGTTAATAAAGTAAGAAATGCCATGGTGGTTGCGACCATCCAGTAATCGAGAAGGGGGAGATATCGTTGCAACTTGTTTTGTTGCTAATATGGAATGGTGTTTCTGTTTTACGTAAACATAGTTTTTAAAGGCAGGAGATTCGGGAAGCCTAATTATTTCGAACGGTAAAAAAATCTTGCCTAATTTGTATTTTAACAGTAGCTTTTTTAGATGCTAGGGAATCGTGTTCGTTTCCATGATTAGTATGAACAAGTTCCTTTTACTCTGTACTTCACTACTTTAAATATACATATACAGGGTGTTTCGAAATTCGCGCCCACGGACTGTGGGATGGTGTTATGCGACAAAAACTAAACAAAAAGTTCCTCTACCATTTTTCCATCAGACCATTATTTTTCGAGCTACCGCGGTTTTAAAAATCTGAAAATCGCAGAAAAAAGTGTTGAATGTCAACTCATGAGTGTTTAATCAATTGGTTAAACTTAATAATAACAAATTTTTAAAAATAAAAGAAGGTATAATTATGACGAGTACGTAATTACGTACGTAAAAACTGTTCCTGATAGTTTGTGAGGGAATATAACGTTTTTTCCTGTCGTTCACATATTTCAAAAAGATTGTACTTTATTGAAAATCTGCTTTATTATGTTTTTTTGCAGAGACCCTTCTTTAGAATTCCTCGTTAGTATTAAAAAACGAAGCAGAAATAAATTGCAACTTTTTAGGTGCTTTTATTTCACGCTTCCAAATAACCACCTCCACCACCACACGGAGAGAAAATTATTATTTCTGGTGAAGCATTTCGGTAGCTGTTTAACAAGCGTATCAAACAGCTAAGGCTTGCGGTGCCGCAGAAATTGAAAATGAAATGGAAACTGGAAAGCGAATGGGGACCACAAAACTGACTGCGCGCCCGTGTAATTACAGAATTAGAAGAGAATAATCGACTGAATGCGGTTTCATTTTGTTTGGCTTAGAGCTTTTTGTGTGTCTTTGATGCTCATGTATTAGTCATACGTTTGGTTATTGCACAGATATTGCGGGGCGTTTCGCTGATTATACATTTGCTTTCGCAATCCACCTTCTCCGACGAAATCTGAGCGGATAAATTTGTTCCTGGTTATTTATCTCATGCAGAAAGCGAATTCGAGTCTTCAATAATCCCAACGGAAAAATTAAAATCGAACTGAGGAGAACAAAGTTTCATTGTCTGGTGTTTTCGGGAGGTGAACAGCTCGGGCTGGTAATTAAGTGGATTTTATTAACTTTTTGTTCAACTTTCAGACGGAATTTTCAGCCGGAAGGTTAATTACCTAATTATATACTTCGTTACACCCCCTTACACAGTTTCGCTTGCCGCTGCGATTTTTCTTGCGGATTTAGTAAACGTAAGGAGACAAGGCGACACATCGATTTGTTCTCTTCATGTGTCTAACCACATTTCCGTGAAAACTTGGGGGCACAAATACATGCAATAAATTGAAATTTTCTTGAATAATTTTTACCGTTATCCTTTACTTTGTCTTCCTTATAAGTTGTCTGGTTTGATTTGTACAAATTGATCAAAAGGTAACACCGGTACTGACTGCTTTGAAAAAATACGCTTTTTTGGTTAGTTGCGAAATTGCAAAACTGTCATTGCTAGTATGATGTTCATATCTATGACGTTGTAAAATTTGCCTTACAGAAATTACATGCGAAGGAACATCGTCTTAAAATACAACTTTCCTTCATCTAAGTGTATATATCCGGCCTGCATCATTTTCAAATTATGTCTGCTATTAGAGAACCGGTTGTTATCTTACAGAATGGCTCGATAAATGGGTTTTTTATTGGTGAATGACTTATGTCAAGTTGAATATACATAGATAAAAATTTAATATGTAGATATAATACAAAATACAGATAAATAAAATAAATGGCGAAGGAAATGTTTGCAGAGAGGCACGACGGCAGTTCCGCACCCTGTTGCCACAATCCTATTTAAGGTAATTAGTGCCGTGTGCACTAACCTAGTTAATTACATACACACGAAAGAAATATAAAAAAACGGATGCAATAAAACATAAAATAGTACATTATACATCAAGGGAGAGGTACATGATTTGGCGTCGTCCTCTAACTATAAATTACAGCTCATGAAAAACAGTAATTCTCTCCTGAGGTGTATGTACTGTTTTATTACGACGGCGAGTAAAATCATTTTAAGAAAAAAAAATGTTACAAAATCTGGCTGTCATCTTAGTTAATTCTATGAATTTAGGAAATTAGTAGTTTTGAGATTAATACCTTAACACAAACTAGTTATCGATCGCATAGCCAAACGCTGCTGATGCCGGTCAAACAGTCCTAAAGTTAGGCAACGCATGTTTGGTTCACTACTACAATGGCTGACCCTTATAGTGGGCGACCGGCCGTGATTCAGAGGGCACGTCAAGGCCGTCGGTACCGGCTACTTCTACGGTGGTAGTCTTTAGATCAAGTCAGATGCGCTAGCGCGATCTGAAAACTCCGACACCAGGTTCTACCACGGCCATACGAATTAATAATAATAACTTAAACTAGTTTATAATCAAAGTGGAACTTTATTAAACTTTTTCGAATATTTCGAATCTTTTTCTTCAAAATGAAATACCAACAATAGAGCGAAGAACCCTTAACAATTGTTGATGCAGCTCCTGATTGTATTTTATTTTGGATTACTTTTAAAAATTTAGTCATAACTGTCAAAATATAATATGAACTTTCTAGGGAGCTTTTTGACATATGTTCTCCCTAGATGCAACATGCTTTCCATCTGTAATAATTTTTACATGAGGGAAATCGATGTTACTTCCGAGAGTAAAAAAATGTCTATATATATTGCTGTGATATTATAATGGGGGGCTTAAATGCTAATTGGGATTCACTTTTGTACCGCCGTCGGGGCAAGACGTGTTTCCATAGCAAAATAATATCTTTCCCCGCCGGTCAACGAGTACTAAATTTTTAAAATTGGAGATGACTTTTTGTTTTTTTTTGATTATCTGAAAAATGTCATAAAAATTGTAAGATTAAAAAGGGAGAATATACCATCATAAAATAAAATATGAGTTTTAATCATCGGTAAATGGAAATGGAAAAGTATTGCATGTCGGGAAGAGACGGCAGTGCACGGTAAGCAGAACCAGCCTGGAGGAGAGGAGTGCAGTCTGTATACTTGTGAAGTAACAGTCCAGGGGCATTTTTGCATGCCTAGCATCTGTGAAAAGGTTGGTGCAGATAAAACATGAACTAATTTCGGTGACAGTAAAATAAAGTAAAAATTTGCGGGTATTGTTGATTTTTTTGTTGAACGTTTTTTTTTCTTATTTTTTTTGTACGAGACGAGGCCGCGAGTGGAACCCTGAGATTAACAATTTTGTGCTTGAGCTGGTCGGCATGAGTTGTGTTTTTTTGCCATGACTTGTATTACACAACAATATATACGCATTTTTAAATGTTGTAAAAAATGTAGTTTTCTATATTTTGAGTATATTATAACATTGCCGTTTAAAATAATCAATTTCTGCGTCCCTTTTATGAATTCTGACAACTTTAGCTTTTTTAAATATGTAGTAAATGTCGTATACGTGTAGCTATTCTGAGGGGATATTTAATTATAACCGCTACACTTTGTAACCAGAATCTGGAACTGATATTGTTTTATTAATATATACAAATTAAAAAAATATATTATTTATTTGACAAGTTACTTTTGATTTCATCAACGATGGTTGAGAAATGTTTATTGATTCTTGTTTCTTGAATTTACTTTGCTGACATAAATATTACTTATTTAGTAAATACAATATTATTAATAATTTCATTAGGTTTTCTTATTAGCCTCTATTTGTTGCAATTATTAATAAAAGAAGAAAAAGACCTACAGAATAGAAGGAAAAACGCAAGAGGAAGACGGAATAGGAAGATACAGTTTATTCAACACGTAGTTAAAGATGCTGGTTGCCAAAATTACACTGAATTAAAACCACTAACGGAAAACCGACAACAGTGGAAGTTTATGACCAACAAATCCAAGGATTGACGACAGAGAAGAAGAAGGTTAATATTATTATATTTAAATAATAATAATATAATAGCAAGGCTCTACATCGCATGAAGGAGCTGGGTCTGCAAGGCAGAAAGTCAGGGTTCCAGTATCCTTGGTCTAACAACCGTGCCAAATTCATGATATGTGGTGATATGGTGGGAATCACGCATAGTACAACCGCATTATTACCGCTTGTTCATTAGAACGCAAATGCCCAATCTCTTAAAGCGATTGGGTAGGGCGATCGCCAAGCACCGAGCCGAGGGTTTGACCTCCCGAACATCCGCAGCCAGAGCCCAGTTCATATTTACCTATTAATAATTTTTGAGTTTATTTAGATAATTAATTTTATAGCTTAAATGTTGTTGGATAAGGAAACGTTGCACTTAGACTTGACTTTACTAACATAACAACACTGCCAAAATAAGATAACGAATGAAATGAACAATCATTTTTATATGTTATGGCAAACTAACAAAAACAAAATATTTTGATGTAAGTTGCAAGTGGATTCGTTAACAGGCTTTTCGTCTCACTGCTGATCACCGGCTTCTGCTCTGCCGCATGCTTCTCCTTAGTGCTAAGGTATAAACACGGGGGACCTACAGTTTAACGTCGCATCCGAACGTCAAAAATTCTAGAAAATATTTTTGGCGTTAAAATCCTACGTTTGCCGGCCAGATTGGGGAATTGTATGTGGTGTGTCGTAGCAAAAAATTGTTATACACTGCATGGTAATGTTGGCGAATCGAAGCCAATACCAACCCATAGCCGATGTTATGCCCAGAAACCAGTATTAGCACCATACTGGAAATGAGTTATTCTATTTTAATTTTCTTTTTGTGGTGTTTTGCAATTGTTAAGGACTTTATTTTATGTACTTATAACAATGTGCATATTCAAGTTTAATACATAAAGTAGGGTGGCTGACGTGGAGAGATGAATAGACAGTTAACAATTATAATGCTACTTTATGCCCACATTTGCACCCTTCAACTTATCGTTTAATGAGGTATACCACTACTTATTTCATTCCCCAGGTGTTTAGGGTGTATCGTTTTAAAAAGAATACCCGATATGAAACGCCAAAATAGTATAGGACGTATGTACATTATCGAAATGAACATACATTTGTTGGAATACTGCTAGTACTCATTTATGCAGCATTATTCAAGATATTTATTTATGAATGTTTTAAGGATACAATTCGGTTAAAAAGTAAATGATTGTTCATTAACTGAATTATATTCAGTTTAAATAACCACACGACACGCAGTGATATAGACCTGTTTCAGATATAATAGCTTGATATGTAAACATACAACATTATATTATTATCAGTTTCCGCTGCTGTACTGATAAAATCAAGATTTATTATAATAATTACAGCAAAGTATTCCAGGTAAAGCAAAACAGTTTAGACGCATAATATTAACTTGTTTTCGGTTCAATACGAAACTCATTTACTTTAATACCTTTATAATAACAAGTGCTCGGCTTTTGAGTCACATTTCAAATGGTTTGTAATTATTTTGTCAGTTCTTTACCGGCTGCGAACGTGAACGGATGACTGTTGTGCAGCAGTAAGAAGCTTAATAAAACCGTCAAAGTGTGTGTTGGTGATATTACACCTGGAAATATCCTATCTAATTATTTCTACTCCTAAAAATCTCCTACACATCTGGTCCGTGTTATCTGTAAACATTTTTCCCGGCCACGGCCGGGAATTTTTACCAGCAAATAATCCAACAAAAGTGATGGAGCCTCAACAATCTAATCTCGACAGGACTTCCAGCCAAAGAAGTGTAGTCGTAAGTAAAGATTTAAGTAATTACACTACAGATAATGTCAACAATCAAACAAATAAAGATTCATACTCAAACAAAACGAAAAACATCTTCAACAACTTCCCAAGGAAAGAACAGGGAATTATAATAAATGCTATAGAGGGTATTAAAATCAAAGAGTACATTTACGCTATAGGTGAAATAGTAAATCCACAAAACATTGTCGCAGGATCAAGGATCTCTAATGATCGTATATGTATTTATCTATCAA